>JABASD010001997.1:0-31522 GCA_019776165.1 Pogonognathellus flavescens
TGAATTTCATAAAGGTTGCTGTATAACATTGTAATACTCATTTGATCTTCATATTTCAGAATAAAAACTCTTATTATTATTATTATTATTATTATTATAGTATAGTTAGGTTTTCCTGGTAATTCTATTACTACACTGAACCGGGATTCCATATTAAAACTTCGAAGTGAATGGTGGTCTAGATTTTTTTATGAGTTGGGCAAAAAGTATATAAATACTACAGTCTTCTCTAGCAAACGTAATCGTACTCTATAGTAGACTCTTTTTCTTTTTTAGCAATAAGTAATAACATTTTCCTCGCTTGTAACGTATAATTTGTTGAAACTACATAATATTTTGCTTCTTACATTGCGTTCTAACCGTTCTGTACCTATCTGAATAACCTATGACCTATAGGATCTATAAAACTTGGCAGCATTTAAAATAGAAACTAAAAATATCTTTTAGTAAATTTAATAGTAGATAGTAGATGTAACAAGTTGAAGTGGGACAGTAGTAGGCAGTAGGATGTTAAGTCTGTGATGAACAACGATCGATCGATCAAAATAACCTTAATTAGCGATGCTCGATTCAAGCCATATTATTTATGACTTATTTTATGTTTTTCTGCGTAAGTAATTATCTTTTGTACATTAAATTGCGTACAAAAACACTTGCTTTTGTCAATACAGCTTATTTTTTACTTTATAACAATATTATAGGGCAGAGCAAAGGAAGTATACATTATAGGGTACTTCGGGCATCTGTGTTATAAAATTAAAAATATTATTGCGCTTTATAATGTTTTAAAAATGTATTACTGGCCATTCCTACACTAATTTTATTCGCGAACTGAATTTGTATTTTAACTGAAACTTTTTCATAAATAGAGCAATAAGTAAATCATTTTGTGCAATGAGCGTCCTTAATTGTTTATAGTCTTTGTAATTGGATTACTGTACTCACTGCCATAATAATATTCTCTTCCGCTTTTCTCATCTTACACAAAGCAAACAATCTGTGAAACATTGCAAGACTAAAAAGGAGACAATATCAACATGGAGTTATGGTACTTATTAGTCGGCTGGTCTAATAAAGGAGCAATAATATATTCATTGAGTCATGATTTCATGATAGCTTTAAAGCTTTTCACGTTGGCTATCTAATATTTACTACACACAAATGTCAGATATGTCCACATGAAGTGTTAAACATTATAAATGATACCGATAATACCTATAGAACTTCCAAATCTCATGAATCATCACGAAAGAATGGACATGACAAGAAAAAGACTGAAGAATTTAAGTGAGGTGTCAAGTCACTGTCAAGTTCAATATTCTCTCATGTCATGTCACACTTATTCAAAAACATTTACTAACAAATATGAAAGCAAACATTCGCTCTGACAATCCTACACCTATAATATGCCTTACCTATTATAATACTTATACGTAATTATGCATTAAATTCCTTCGTTGAATAAATAAGCTACTACTAGTATAGTACTTGCACTTACACAAATTCCATTCTCATTCACCCAGTACAAGTACCTATAGAATATTATACACCCGATAAGTAAGCAAGTGCAACTCCTTATCGATTTTATTTCTTCAATGGACAGAGAAACTTCACACATGTAAATGTACCAACTCCTATAGATCTTATGCACAATAATATACGAAGTAGCTATATTCAATTGATATAATCTTTTCTTTATTCTCACATCACACGAGAAACGTAGTAAACGCATATCATCACTCATATTTTTTTCGTTGCAAATCTCAGGTACTTACAATTACAATCCATCATCTCACACAAGCTTTTCTTTCTTTCCCCGCATCATGTCTACTTGAAAAACACACACACACACCACTTATTAGACTTGTAAAGTTATGTATAGCCATAATAATTCTTATCAAAATGGCAACTGTATATAGGTATTTAATGAATTGGTACAGTCGATTCTACCTTATTGCATATACTCACAGCAGGTATGTTTAGTTGAAATAAAAGATACATTGTTGCCTTCAGCCTTCAGTTAAGTATGAATATGACGGGTATATTTTATTAGACCTTATACACATAGAGAGTAATAAAACTAAACAAATACCTTTTAGTAATAATGAAGGCAAAACAAATGAAACCACTTTGGAATTTCGTTTTCATTATGTATTTCACATTCCAAAGTTTTCGCTACTTGCTTTTGTTAACTGTGTTTCATTATTATTAAGTTTCGCCATGTATAGTCTGTCTGTCTTGTCATAATATATATGCCTATATTTCACTGACGGTATATACTCTTAACTCTTTAAAGTTAAGTTAAACTGTACATCACTATTATTGTAAACATAACAGTTCCTTATTAAAAGTATGCTACGTATTTGCTATAGGAATACCTATAGGACTGGTAGTAAATTCTTTGGCTGCAATTAGTCTGTGTGTTGTAAAAACAAGAATAAAAGTGAGAAGGATGTTGATGATGATGAAGATGATGATTTCCTTTTGCCTAGTAGACAGTGTGTAGAAGTATTATGTAATATGAATGACTGACAGAGTTGTGAGTTTATTTTTTCTAAACTTGCCATAATCACCGCGCAGTCCGTGCAAGTGCAACAATCGAGATTTATGAGCGATACGGAAGTTGCTTCAAGTTTGGAAATATTATTATTGCGTGATGATAATGTAAAGTGATACGATGTGTGTTTTGTATATGGACGATGATGGAAGTGATAGAAAATGAAGATAAAGTATCTAATGATGCGCTTGTATTGTACTTAACTAAAACTTGGCAAACAAAGTTAAGCCAAAGAAGCTAAATCAAGTCACACGATGAACTTCAATGATTAACAATGCGTAGTTAGTATTAAAACTTGATCTTAGGCATTTTGTCAGGAAATAATACAACAAAGATCAAGTGATCATGGTTTGAAACAAACAAGCGAACAACTTAAGGTTTCAACAGTTCAATTTCACTGATAATGTGTACAGATTCTATTTGATTTTAATGGAATGCACCTTTTATGTTGTGTAAGTATTAGTTTGTAGGAAAAAGAGCAATAAATACGTATTGAAACATTCAAAATTCAGAATTTTTACAGATTAAAAAATCTGAGACATCCAAGATAGTATAGGGAGAGAGTTGTGTTTGAAAACAGGTAAATATGTATAGAAGTCTATACGTTTTTATTGAATACAGGTAAAAGAACATTTTTGTGTGCATTGCAAGCATATTTCATCAAATTTTATTGTCTTGAGTTTATGTAATACATTTTACATCCCATTTCTTCTTCCTACATACACACAGGGTAGTTATTGTTATTACTTTTACTAATATTATACGACTCATCTGAAACGTAACCTGAACTTGCCAAGCAGCACGCTTCAGACACGTCTTTCTTGTGGATTTTTGCGGACTTATGGATGTATGCAACATTATTGGAGTGATTTCGTTTTTGATTACATTGTAAAATTTAAGTATGAGTCAGGTATAGTGGTATACAGATAGTAGTTGTAGTTTTGTTGTTGTATAGGAAGAAGAATGTATAAAATGAGCAAATATTCATCTTTTTACCTTGGTTTTTAGTACGAAGTACTCAGTTAAGCTATAGAGATACATAATAATAATACAATTTTATGGAAATATTACAGTGGTCTAATAAAAACAATGGTGATGTGATATGCGATGCATTCCTTACGTAAACATTACTTACCGTTTGGGAAGAAAAAGTTTAAAAAAATATTTTCAACTAACGGAACCAGATTTTATATGTATATACACTACCTGGTCTATCTGTAGTGTACGTATGCAATTTTACCTTTCTAACCTGTATAATATTAAACTTTTACACCCAAATGCCCAATTGTTTGCAATTTTTTCTCTGTGCGATGTTAATACACAAAGATACCTTTTCAAATGTCTGGGTTGCACTCAAGTCTACGAAAGAAACAAACCCCCGTGAAATTATAGCTGCTTTACTTTTACCTATATAATAGGTAGCAATACTAAATAACGTAAAAATTCTTTCATGTACCTTACTTTGTGTAAGAACACTTTTGGAATGCTGAGCTGTCTTATTGTTACCATTATAATAATGTAGTTTTGTATTGTTTTTTAAGTTGTATGGACTTCTGTACAGGTTTTATCAGGTTTTATGTATTTATTGCACAATGCAGATATCGGGAGATGATTTTTAGAGATTTTTATGCAAATACACAACATTAGAGAGTAACTGAAAACACATTTTGTTGCATTACAAGTAGTAATAATAATGTCATCGTGCAAAGTATTTAGACATGTCTGCTCAGTTAGCAGTAGTCAATTACTGCTTTACGGTTAATGCAAAAATCGCTGTATTATGCAGTTCCTATGTACTTATGTGTATCAGAATGGAAATCTGCGGTAATAAGGCAGTCTACTGCATCTTTTACATGCGCAAACTGCAAACTGCATTTATTCTACTCTTGTTTTACTACTCTGACTGCCTTTGGGCTAAATCATCTTCAGGATACAAAAGGTGTATGGTACACAAACTCAATTTTGATTGCCATTACCATGATTGGTGTTGTAAATCTTTCACTTCCAATTTTTTTACCAACTTCCAAGAATTTAGCTATGCAGTAGCGTTTAGCAATCTTTAACTGTATTGCACAATGGTTTCAACATTTTCTGTTCAATATTACATATACTACAGGTTGAGAATTTATGATTTATTTGAGGTGTAAGTGTAAGTCACTAGTTGCTAAAAAAACAGACACCTTGTAGAGTTGGAGTCGCGGTTTGTATTTGGTTGTCTACTAAATAAGAGTTAGGTATTTTATTACATACACTCTATTGTAGAATAATAGAATTTCAAGGTTAATTTACAATTTTGGAAATATAATAGAGAAAAATACAGGATCGAGAGGAAAATGAGTTGCAAAAATTATTATTAGGCATAATTTGTTGACTAGAACTGCAAAATTTTCGTTCACAACTAAAAATTAGATGTTGATCGATGTACAATTAGAAATCGACTGCCTGCGATACCTGCCTACGCTTAACAAATGGAAAAATTCTCAATTTGTCATCTTTTTCTTCTTTAACAAGTGCAATAATTTATTAAGAAGTTTAAACTTTAAACAGTACATATAGAAATAGGTATGACGCAAAAGCAATAAGAATTTTCTCTGAGGTCCTGCTGAAGCACTCTAAAAGTTCCACATTGTCACTCTCTACAAATTGAACTATGTCTGTGTAGCTGAAATGTTAATGATACAATTTTTTCATGATGCTCATTCCTCATCATTGGAATTTCCTTGCTAGCAGTACTTTAACACAGACATTGGTTACCACTAACACAAGTACATACCTATGCATTACGAGCATTATAAAACATTTAAGACTGTCTCGTCGTCTTTGGGTTTTATGACTGTCATTACTCATTTACAGAGGAGTATGTGTGAACACGATGGTAAGATATGGTTGGAGAAATGCCTTAAGGAATTAATTTGGCTGAACACATTCCTATATAGCGAAACAATGCTTCATACTTTGTATTTATACGGAGAAACGAGATCAACACAACTATAATGTCATAATGTATTACCATTACACAATTACAAGGAATTGCAGTGACAAAGCAACGGATTTGTGGTTGAGACTGTTAACTGTGCTAAAAGGTTGTCTCGTTATGTATGGTTTTCAAACACACAGAGAGAGTATAGCAAAAACGTAACAACATTAAAGTTATGTTTGGTATGCGTAACTTACACGTAACAAGAAGGACATTATGAATATTTAAAAGCGTTACGAACAAACTATGATGGTATAAAACGAAAGAATTAGCTTAAATTGCACATAGCACACTTGTGAGTGTCAAGATTAAGGAAAAGTATTACTTTGCAATTTATATAGGTAACTATTATATGCTGTTAGTAAACGATAGTGTAAAAATCCCTGGGGGAATACATTTATCATGGTTAAGATTCACATCTCTTAAAAACAGGGATGTGTCGTGCTTTGCTCAATGTCAAGCTCTTTTACTACGTTAGAGAGATTTAAGTAATTGCTCACTATTTTTTCTCACTTAAATTTTTAATTATTTTTACTTAATTTTCCCGTTTAGTTCAATTTTTCAATTACGACTGTGTATCATCAAGAACTTGAGATGTAACTCGAATAAGTAAAACTTTCTGTTGCATTTTCTTTGTAATGTAAAGTGTACAGTTTCTCATTAATCAATTTGAAGCTACAGAAGCGTTGCTTTCATGAAGACGAATTTAGTTTTTGTTTAAACTGCTTTCTATCACACTTACGTACAGGTTTACATGTATATGAGCATAATTTTACATATTAAAGTAACAGTTTTAACCAAGTGGTAATGGGAAAACGTTAAAAATTGCTGTAAATTGTTTGTGTCGCATTGAGATACGTATTTTACTAAATATTTGTTTTATTCTGCTAGATTCCGACTGTCACTGTCGGTTACATCTTAAAAGTGTCTATAGCTATAATAAGTATTGTTAGCTATGTACGGAAAAGTGCGAAGTGCATAAAAATAAATGGTTGATATGATACGCATTACACACAATGTAAAAGTAAACGAATGTAATGTATTATGAACACGCATAAAATCAAATGATTTTACACTTTACATGGTGTGTTGCGTTTTCCGTTTATATACGTATAAACAGATGCCGTAAGAGATTAGACACACAGATAAAAGAAAGCAACTTCACATTTGCCTTCACATCAAATTACCACTCACCAGACTCACAACTACTTTTACATAAGTCAGACAGGTGAGATGACATGGCACTCAAAGCTAAAAGTCAAAAAGTACAGCTACAAAAATTACGTACATATAAGGAAAACAAAGTTGCGAGTCAAATTGCAAAGTCAGAAAATCCAAAGAATATCATTACAAAAAGAATAATTGCATTTTGTAAACTGTCTTCAATTTAACAACATTGCAAAAGTTACTCTTTATCCAACATCTTTCCTAAGTAATAAAAATGTATTTTCAATATCACATTGCATATTTAATTATTCAATTTATTTACAAACTTAATGAAATGTCATTCTGTACATGTAGTATAGACTTTCACCTCACCTTAAAATGTTAAACTAATTTTTACGAGCACGAGTCTGATTTTATTGTGAATTTCCAGAGTTCACATCATTGGTATGGTTCTTTTTGCAGAAAAAATTGTGAGGAAGTTGTTTAACAACAATGAAATGGAATGATTCATCCCATCCTTAATTAACATGATTAATAAATCTCAAATAAATTATAAAAACCCACAATTTTTTTTCGTTATATGTAAAAACTAGTAAATAATGTAATCTGGTTAACTGTACTGATGCATTTCATTAATATTTATATGTTTACATGAATGATTCCTCGTTAGCATGCGTTATGCAATCTATGTTTGATTTACTGCTAAATTATGCAACAAGTTCAATCTTATAATTCATTTCATCGCCTGGAACAATCAATAAAGTACCCATTGCAATTATTGCATGCATATTGCTATTGGGAAAACACGAAGAAAAGTATCTGACAGAAACAAGGCTAGAAAAGAAAGACAGAGAGACTGGTCAGTATAAAGTTGACTGTTACGGCCACATTAAAATATTGAAGTATAGAGGAGGACCACACAGCGCACCATCAAGGCTGAAAGGTAACAACGGGATTTTGGTCACTATTTCACTTCCTCTGTATTTCTGATGTTCGCTCAAGCAATCTGTCAAGTTTTCTCTGATGTTCAACGATGGTCCTTATGTATTGTATTGTTTGTATGCAGAGAAATACCTTGATATTGTTGTTATTGGACTGTGCAGGTACCTATGCACGTACTAAGTAGTAGAACGGCTTGCCATTAAATTAATTCTACCCAGAAGGGCTTTTACTTCAACATTCAACTCTTTACGCATTTATTTGTCATTTGCTTCGCCAGCTTTTTCTTTACTGCATATAATACAAATATATACTAATAAAATAAGACTCCTCGGAGTATCTTCTTGAAAACTGCAAACATCGAAATTTCTCTATTGTTTGCCACATGTCACTTTATTATCTAAGCTTAGAGCTTGTTTTTTTTTCTTTTTGCATTACACACAGATGTACTTATTGTTAGCACTTGCACACATTGTGTAGTTTGCTTAGAAAAGTATTATTGACCAACTCTGAGTTGCAGAATAGGAATTTTCAGCATAAAGTATATGGAGAAATTCACGTTATTTATTATTAAAATACATGATATTCACATTTCTTGCGTAAATAATAGACGCAGACGTAAGCAAAGTGATAATATCAAAGAAAACACGAATGAATAAACAATAAGAGATAAAGTCTATATGGATTGACTAAGACTATCTTTCATTTCTACTATTTGCTAACAGATTTTTAAGCACCTATATAAATTCTTTCCCTATTAAAATTGGAGATGACAGCAGAAAAGTGTCCAATTCAATTATAATGCTTTTAAATCGTGAATCGCCTCTTTTATATACACTTACAATAATGTTTACCTATTATAGGAACAGGTCGTATTACGCTTAATCACACAAAATTCATCTATAACTTATTCTTAAAGAAACACGGTGTATTAAAAAGCCTATGGAGCAAAACCATCTATTACATTTCATATGAAAATATGAATTTTAATAACTATGATTTAAGAAGTGGTATTTTAGTAAGAAAATATGCTTCAATGCACATAAGTCAATTAATTGACTGATTTTTAAGGAAACTCTTTTATACTTATAAGAAAAGCAAAGTATCTATATAGTAGTTTAAATATACCTACTACATTTGCAAGTAGGTATATTTACTCTACAAATATTTACACGTTCATGTAGCGTTTATTACAGATAATACACATGAATTTTTTTGACTAGGAAGTGCAAGGTAGGACGCGAACTAAACCGAGTCATGGCATTATGAGGATGACCATCTGTTATAGAAATTCATCGGACATCATCATCATCACATCATCCCCTCTCTCTTAGTTAATGCAACAGTCGGACAAGGTAACGCATGTTGCAAAGTTGCAATCATACATAATAGCATTGTGCTTGTGCTATCCTCTTTACCCAAGAACATGGCAATAATAATGATAAATAGGAGAATAATGACGAAAATCATCATTACCATTTCTGTTCTTCTTCCTCTTGTTCGTCCGACGCTCTCAAATTTTTTGCTTCGACCAGCAGAGTCGGGAAAAATCAATGCAACGGTTTTGCATTCATTATTAAAGTACACACACAAGAGAATATAGTAATATTATAACACAAATTGCACTCTGACTCGTTAGCGTGTAATAATACTCTTGTTCCTACTGCCATATTGCCACGGGCTTGAATTCTACTTTTATCAATACAAAAGAGGATAAACCTACAATCAGCATTACATAATTATTTGCCTACACAAAGGAACATGGACTGTAGATTATTTATGCACCTTTAAGTGACCATATGCAAAAGATTTATAATAATAATACAAACATATCCCTATACATACTATTATGCTAAATCATTATGCGTGTATATACTTACAATAGATCCATAGTGGGTTAACAGGAGAAGGGCAACATATAAATAAACAGTAATGACCAGTTTACCTTTATATATCAAATCGGACAGCTTAAAATAATTTACGTATGTACAGTCTTATCTTTTTACACACAAATAATAGAAAACTATATGTTAGAAATGGAAATACTTGTACATACCTACAAAGTAAAATAATCACCCCAGAAATCAAATTCCAATTGAGTCAATGATTTTCAAAGACGAAATTATTGAAGCGTGTCTTCTTTACTTCGTAAGTTGCATTTTCTAAGTCATAAAGCAGCAGTAATGACAATATAAGACGGACAGTTCAAGTTTTGAACATATGTTGTAAGTAATCTGAGTCAGGGTAAGTATAGGCTAGTTTTATTAGGTATATTACTTACAGCATGAACAATTTGTATTGAGGTTTTCCATTCAATATTCGATTCTCCCATTAAATTTCATGAGAGTCTACTAGGAAAATGGTACACAACTAGTTTGACATTGACATTTAATGTAGGAAATGCATTCTTTTATTCGTAGAATCGCATATGGACCTTTTTCATATGTAGGACATGCATGATAATGATAATAATGCATGATGTTACAATATTGACAAATATTCTTTGTATGGTGATATTGATACTTTATTTCCAATATTGCACTGTAAAGCAAGGCAGAGCTTGTCAAAATTTGACACAGTTTTGTTAGCAAAGAATTTGCAGCTGCAGTGTAACAATTCAATTGCATTTTTGTTTGAGCTCTCTGCGTATCAAATCGGAATTAATTGTTTTACTTATATAGAACGATTTCCTCCCTTTGTGTCAATCACGCACGAAATTGAACTTTGTATTTACGGCTTGCTAAATAAATTGCAGCGTTTACAATTTCATTGTTAATCTTTTTGTTTACTATAACCATTAGGAATTTCTACATGGGTTTTCTTTGCTTATACTACTTAGCTCTTGTTTAAAACTTCACAATTTAAAATCTGAAGAGTATTGTGCAAAATACGAATGCATTCTTGCATTTGTGTAATAGGAATTGATAGCATGACAGAAGATACACAAGGCGAGACAAGATATTTGATTTGACAAAACAATTGCACATACAAGTCAAGTGCAGAGGAACGAAATGTGAAGTGAGCCGAAGGGTCAAGCAATAAAGGAGACGTCACAAGAAAGAATGTACGCGTGTACTCATCTGCAAAATTGAGATGACCGTTTCAAACGTATTGTAGTAGTAGTAGTAATGCTATTACATTACAAGATTACAACCAAACCATAATGCACTGATTGTGAGTTCCTTTAAAAGAAAACTACATACAAGGAAATTAAATTCATTATTGTATAAAGACAGCACAACATGCCTTGTCGGTCTAAAGACTTGTATATAGGAACTATGCCCATATATTTATATGATCATTCTTTTTGGACTTTATTATGAGAATACGCCTGTATGTACTGTAAGATCTACTAAACTGTTGACCTCGTCATGTCTTCTCATTTCCCAGGGTATTACCAAATCTCGGTCGATTGTGGCAGTGGAAAAGAATGAGATCGAGCACCAATGTAATATAATGCCAGTTGAACGTAATAACAATAAATAAACAAAATCTACTACAGTTTAACATAATAGATGGGATATACGAAAGCTCTTTGTCATACATACCTACTTCAGTTAGTTTACATTTTCATCTGCACAATTTTGCTTGTATTATTTTTTAGAAAATTTCATGACACTTTAATAACACGGCTCAAGGTATAAGGGGAACTAGGGGAAGTGAATGAGTGTTTATTGTAGTTTAATATTTGTTGTGGTATTTTAGATAAAGACAGCTGCAATTTAAAATACCGTGATATTGTTTTCTCAGCAACAAATGTATACCTAATACTAATGGTGCCATTTTAAAATTTTGGCACACTATTATTGCTCTGTGTCCGATTTATTTTCCTATGGGTATACTATGAATATATTAGAAAATTGATCGCTGAAGAGATATCTACAATAACATCGTCATTAATAGAAGTATATAATTTTGGTGCAGCAGGAAAAGAAAATCGTAATCACGTCTGACTAAAGTATGAAATCTTTTCGTGTGTAATGAATCTATTCTCTACATAATAATTTACGTTCACCCGAACTAATTCGATTCGTACTAATTTCCATATAGTTAAAAATCTCATCTTGAAAGAACTATTTAATATTCCTTTCAGATTTACTCCAATTTAAATAAACTACTATAGGTACGTAATCAGAGAATCACCTTTTGCTTCAATTTTACCAGCAGATAAACATTTAGCTCACGATATGCATTTCTTTTTATATAGGTTAAAAGCATTAATTACAATATTAGTGTTTGATCTTGATCTTGAGAAACCATCTTACGGATTTTCTTGTATTTGTAATTAATTACAAACACATAATGTGTTGTAATGTAAAGTAATTAGCTGAATAGTAGAATAATTTCATTGATACAAAACAAAGCAACAAGACTGTAATAAGCATTAAAATCACTTACGTAATAATGTAGCCGATTCATCGAGGCATCTTCTTCGCAGTTGTTATCTAACGATGCACAACGTGACATAACATTTGTGATACAATTTTCTCTTCTATACTTATTTTATTATTGCAAGTACTTAGGTATATAAAACCAAGCACTAACGTGTAACCTACTTTAGTATAAATTCCAAAGAAGTGTATTCAATTAATATAGTAAATAACAATTAGCTAATATTTCTTCAAAGTACACTAGAGACTAAACTAACACTCGCAAGCTCAGCTTGCTGGTCACGTACTGTTCAAGTAGCTTTTAGTGATACTACTGTATCATCACGTATTTAGTGTTACCTTATTCTTCATCGCATCATTCATGTCCTATATTAAAATGTAGCACATTACATACCTAATATTCATGCACAAAATCTGTGTTTTGTAAATAACAGCGCAATCCACAGATCTGGACTGTAGGTTATTGTTCTTAATTGCATTCTATTCAGAAATATTACAATTAAGTATATACACATACTATTAAAACCTTCATGCTTTATTATAATTATAGATTCACTTGTGTATTAAAAGTTTATAAATATTTTCTTATGATACCATATGTAGTAAATATGTCTGTTCTACTTACTACTTACACAACATCAAATTATGCAGGTACTTCTTCTGAAAGACTCAAGATAAACCAGCAGTCGACATGAAATCTTTAAAGTGTATATTTAAAATATCAAATTTTTAAAGTCTTAACAATTTTTAGTCTTTATTTTGAGCAAGAGTATAGTAAAATAATTTGAAAGTCTGGAAATCTTCTGACGAGACCTTTTCTTTCCTAAAGCTCCAGCTTCAGAGTGGTAGATCTACTGGTTTACAATTAGTTATTTATATGCAAATGATTTGAAGACACATTACATCTCATAAAGGGTTTATGTGCGTATCAGGTCAATCAGGTGACATCACATACCTTAACATACAAAGTAAATGATATAAAACATGACCTGGGTATAAGTAGATCATTTTCCGCTGTATTATTTAAACTTGTACAAGAATTAAGTGCAATGATGACGTATTATTTAAGTGTAGCGTAGGTAGGTAAGACCCAAAATTAACTTTTTGTTAGTCATAAAAACGTACTAAATAGATAGACCACAGATAAAGGTGGTCTTTATTCCGGTTGACACAATGGCCATAGCCTGTAATCCCTTTATACTCATTAACATACGAAAAGGTAGGTAGAAGTAGTAATTATTACCAATGAAATGAATAATACAATACAGAGCATAAATGTACACAAAAGCTAAAAAAAATTCACTAACAAATACCTAATTGTTTATTATGTTATACTCAAAAAAATAAAATCGCTGAAATTCATGCATGTTTACTAGAAAACCTATGCACTATGTATCTGCTGATTAAAGAAAGTATATGAATCGTAATATTACTAATTTGTTTATTATATCTATAGGTACATTTTCCAAAAGATCATGATACATATTAAATAAATAATTAGCATGATGAATATTTTGCTATTTACGTAATAGATAGTTGATTACATGTAATATATAAAATATTATGCACAAGCACATGTAAAAATTGCGCTATATAAATTCTAAAACAGGGCAAATCACGTATTTGTCTTAAGTCTTAGGTATAAACCAAAAAAGAAGTATAGGCATACCATTACAATGCAAACTATGATCTTTGCTCTATAATGATTTGAAAAAAGACTTTTGAATACGTGTATTCGTTTAGGTATGTAAAATGTGAATGTTAATATGCGGCATTTGCAGAACTGCTGCTGCTGTAAAGTCGGCACACAGTGTGGTAGTACAGTAATTAGAATGAAGATTTTAATAGTTATTAGTACTCATTGTTCTGCTAACTTCTTTTATATAATCAATGCAATAATGGGAGGATTGTGTGTATGTGTGATGTTATGGTGCTACTATATGCGCTGTATCAAAGTAATGAACAGACGAGCAAGCTTTGTACCGTTATTTTTGCTTCGGCATTCTCTTTTGTAGCGAAAAATAATAAAATGGGTACCTAGTACCTATATACACTATAAGAAAAATACCTACATCATCATCACCATTTTCCAAGCTTTTATATACGCTTATCACTTGTTTGTAGGTACAATAGAACCCAATGTTAATTAAAAATGGGAGCATTACTTGTATCAAGTAAAAATTATATAAAGCTACAAGCGGTTTCGTGTATAAAATGCATTATGTAATATACATAGAGATAGAGATGAATAGTGCACTTACAATTAGAGAGGGATGCAATGCATGCATACATCTCCTATGTAAATGTACCTACACTCTAGTAGTAGCTTAAAAAATAAAGACAACAACAACAATGCCACTCTTTTAGAAGTAGTAGTTAAAAATTACAAAGGATTAATGAATCTTGTTAAATAATAAGAAAACAAAACAAGACCTATAGAAATAAATAGTATAAGTATTCTCTCTCTCTCTGTGGCGAAAGAAGAAACTGGAATATATGATGGTGGTGGTGCATGTGTTATTCTTCATTCTGATGTGTATGTATAAAATAACGTTTCATCGGCTTAGGTTGACTTCTCCTGTCTGGTGTTACTATGTTAGGTTTTGGCCGGTCCGTAATCATGAGGGCATCAGTGCGGTATAATAAATTATACTATAACCTCTCGTTTGAACTAACTAAACTATAAAGCTAAACCAAAAGCCGTGCAATTTTCATACACACGTTTCGTTTCTTCAACATCTTTCAACAGACTTTCATCAACTGTAGTACCGTATTTTATATAAAGTGTGTACATACAACACACATTACGCTTACAAAAAGTAAATTCACTTTAGCAGATATATTTATTATTATGTAATATATTTTTATGCACCTACAACTATAGGACAAAGAATATAGTAACACTATATAAGAGACATATACCGAATACTTATACAAAAGTTTTAAAGGCAATAAAAGAAATAATACCTACTAAAGAATCTATTTCCTCTTTAATTTAGTTAGGGCAGGAGAAGCGTTCGATAAAATGAATGAGTTCTTTTTATTTCCATTTGTTATATAAGACTAATATATAAAGCCAGGCTTATATATATATATATATATATATATATATATATAGAATGCTGCAACAGTTCAGATGAGACAGGTACTACTTGTTCTTGTAAAGTCTGTACTGTATTATATATAACAGCAGCAGACACAACCACAACAGAAAGAGAAGAAGATGAGACAGTAAAGTAAATCCAGTTTGAGGCTTTCTTATAATATACGTGGATGAGTTAAATGCAATGTTGCACTATAAAGACTAAAAGACAATTACAGAAAAAGTGTTTGGACGATCATGTTACGTAACGTACAAACTGTGGGTAGATGCTCGACATTACGACGATATTATGCGTTGCACTTGTTTAATTAAACAGTCTCCGTTAGAAAAGAACTCAGGTGCGGCACAAAATGAAATGCACATGAGGATCAACCTATACGGTAATTTAACTAACTATTATAATATCACTCACTCTGAATCTGAGTACATTTTTACTTACAAGAATGAATCCTCTAACCAATAGGCGTGATCAAAACCTTCCAATGTAATTTCCACATTCACATTACATAATTTTCGTACATACAATGTTTCAACCATGACCGTTTCAATCCTTAAGCATATAATATGTTTGTAATATAATGTGTTTTCTTTTCTTCTGCTATAATATTAAACAAAATCAATTTTAGTAGAAACACATTAATCCAAAAAATGATACAGTGTTTAGTATACCTGGTGTGTAGGTGTAGAATGTATTAAATCATTAATACTAATCTAAAGCCTATGGAGAATAATACCCAGTGTATGATACACATTTACTTAGTTACAATTACAATTTCTAAGTTATAATAATTTATACAAAATATAATCTACAGATATTGTTATATAATTTTCTTCTATTTAAAATTTTATTCATACAATCATGAAACGATAAGTAACATTTTTTGCAGTATGATTCCCTACTATTACTTTGTTTTACAATACTACATACATTTTTTGTTCATATTTGTATTTAGATGTCTTCATTTGCAGCTTCCGATCTACACCAAGCTATAATATACCTGTGTGTATCCTCACCACCTACAATATGCAAAATATTACTGATCTGTATTATCCTAGAACTAAAATGTATAGGTTTCAACGCGACAACATCTGCACCTTCAGTCACCGTTGCAGCTTTTATATACCTTTTTGACTGAACAACTTCTCCCTCCTTGGTACATGATGGTAGTAATCTCATTCATTCGGTTCTTCACAAAAGAAATACTAATAATACGGGGAATATGGGGGTGATGCCTTGAAAAGGATACTACGGGTAAACAAACTAAACATCCTCCAAGAGATATCTGTCAAAACGAGAAGTGTGCAAATGCTGAAGATTTAAATATTATTTTTGTTTTCCTTTCTCACCAAACAAGTACTCATTCAGTTTGCTGGTTTGCATAATGTTTCGAATCATTTAGGCATGAGGTATAGTAGGTGTTGGTCTCGAGGTATAGGTTTCTTCCTTTTGGTAGGTATATTTAGCAGACAATCTTAGGGCGAGGTGTGCGAGTAATACCACCCATGGTCATACTCGTGAAAGGTGTCGTTTCTTCAATAATTGTTTCGTATGCAGCCACGGACACGGTACACCTTCACCGCTGTACTTAACCTAGGCTATTTTTATATACATATTATACTCACATAGTATGTAAGGTAAAATTAAGTATGTGAACTATAGGAAACCGAAATGCATAAAAGCACAATGAATTTTCAACAAAGCGGAAATGCTTCCCTATTGATTACAGATAATTGCATGGATGGGTAAATTATTTGAAATAATAAGTCTGTGTTGACAATTGAAACGAATTTCCTTTGTGTGTGCCATTGTCGTTAAATGTAAAGTTTCCTTTATGTATCTAAGGTGTAGTATAAGCTTCGAGTTTAAAGGCAACTTTTAAGAGCATTGTTTCATTCTCTTTTGATTACATTGTGTAGAAAGCGTTGGGGCAATAATTCATTGCACCTTTCTTCCGAGAATTATGTAAAACAATATCATGAGACTCAACCTCGGGCACATTGCGCATTTGTAAGTTTAATTGTAAGGAATATCAGCACATGCAGAATTAGCAGAATGTGAATTGGCGAATTTAATCGTGATACCTACACGCAGCTCTAATAATAGCTGATTAGGTCGACGATACAGTAAGAGCACGAAAGGATTACATACATATTGTACCCATTGTGATGTTATATTATAATATATTCACGCATGCTACATAAATCTAATTACAAAATACAGTTTATTCCGAAAAAATGTGCGAACAACAAAAAATCGATGAATACACACTTATTATTACACTTACAAGTGTGTTTCGAGTTTAGATCCAACTATTAGTGATTGTATGGAGGTCAAAACACTTACAATTTGTGTCGTGTGTAAATATTTAAATCTACAGCTTACATATTGAGGCGCATCAAATTTGCATTGTCTGTTTTTATCAGCAATGACCACACAATGTGATGAATCTCTTCGAGATGTTTTGTTTGCACTAATTCTATGTAACAGGATTTCCAAGCCAGTCTTACACAAATAATAGTAGTAAGCGAAAGCGGATTCGGAGAATTTCATTTGAACCTTGACAATCCAATTCCAGTGAATTTCTTCGCACAAATAGTACTTGATGCAATTCTATACAAATACAACTATTCAATTCTATATATACAGATGCACAGATGAAACAGATAAAAGCCCAGCTTGATCTTTTGCAACTTATAAATTCAACGTATAGATGACCCATCACAACATTCTTTGAATGTCTACGTAGTTTATTCTTCTGTACTTTCATACTTATGTAATGCGGATGACACTTCTATATAATAAAATAAAGCTTTACAGAATTCTGTTTCCTATTCCCATTCAAATTGTCATCAACCTTTATTTTGTTACAAAGAAAGAGGAATAAAATTGAAATTACATGCCTATGGTATAAATTAAATAGCCAATGCAATCCTGACAAGTTTTATATACACATTATACTAACTATGCGTCCATAGTCCATGTTTATAAAGAAATTAATCATAGGATTAGAAATAAAATATACTAACTTCTTACGTATTAATTAATTAGTCTGCAAGAAAGAATGTAGTACTTGATGATTTGTATGCAACTCTTATTATGCACAATTAAGTTTTATAGCTCATGTGATATTTTAAGTGTATATAGGTACTGTGTACTGCGTTACGTATAAAGGTTGACGAAAAGTAGCGTTAATTTTACAGTCTTAACTAAGAAGAAGGAAGAGAACGAATCCAAACATTTCCCTCTTACTTTTCTTCTGATAATAATAATGGATATATACCATTGAGGAATTAGAATGCATCGTGCAGTGCAAATAAATTGTATTCTCGTGTAGTATATGCAAACATTCTTTCGCAGTCTCATGTTGACTCATGTGAGAATAAAAATGTGCACCACGTATATGCCAAATGCAATACCTGAAGTTTGTATGCGTACTATTTTATTACTTCTACACGCACATATCATATCCAACCACATAACAGTTTTATTCTCAGTTTCTATTATACTAATCGTACTGCTCTTAAAACCGAAAAAGTGATCGTGTGAATTCCACTTGACGTTGAGTAGTGTTATACTTAATTCTCTGAAAGAGCTCTCTACCTTTTCTACCTTTTATCAGTGATTGATGAAATATATTTCGAATTTTGTCTTGAAAAGACTTGGATTCACAAAGACATGAAAAAATTCCCACATGAAGAAAACTAGAAATAAGTTCAAGAACTGTTGCTCTATCATTGTGGAAATCTGTGTGGTATGCAACATACTACATGAATCCGTTGAATCCTTTTGCCCGACACTAATGAGGAAACAGTTTTGAAAAGTTTACTATTATAAATGCACACCTATATACATATATGTAATGTACATTTTACGCATTTCAATGTCTGATTCCCATACTCTAATGATTGTATCTTCAATCTCACATTAATCTTATTATGTATATATAAACATTCCATTGATCAGTAAGATTAAAAACGTTAATAAATCTTTCCAACGCATTATACAGCCTTAGAAGTATTTACCATCCCTAAGGTGCGAGATTTTTATGCGTACTAAGCATTAAATGTTAAAATTATCAGTTATATAACTTTAGTTGAATAATACTACTAGTACACATTTTTACTACTACTATAGATGTTTAAAAGTTAAAAGTGTCTGTTGGACATTGCAATACGTAAGGATTTTGCAGATTGAACTTATTATACCTACTATTTCACGCAATATACTTAATTTATAATGAAAACGGTATGATAAGACATTTTGGTAAATGTACAGGTGTGAGGGCTAATGAGGATGAGAAAGACAATAAATTCTTTTGGTTAGCTACAGATTCTACATAAAAGGAATTCCTGATAATGTACGTTGTATGTAAACGAGAAGGAATTGTCTGGGATTAAGAAGATAATGATCTACATTGTTATTGTTATTGCACCGTTTGTTTCGATTGCAACCGATTTGACAAAATCTCAGAAAATGGAAAGGCAGTTATAGTTAGGCATACAACATACAGATAGTTCCCATGTTAGTTTCGTTGTTGTAATGTAATATTACGGCAATTTAGCGTCATTTCTATCTGTAGCATGCAATGTTATACACGAGAAAAAAACTTTCCCATTCATTAGCACTGTAAATTCTCATTTTTCATGTAAAATTACTTCATCTTTCTTTTTACTCATCATATCACATTATCACACGCTCTCAAAACTGTTAACTTGCTGCTTACTTCGTTTTTTAAAGAACTTTGTTGTACACACAACTTAAGTGTGATATATGGCCATAATAAACAATAAAAAGGACAATAGTCAAGACAGTATCAAAAAAATATCCATTCCCCTTATTAATTTGAACTATGATAATGTTACAATAGAATAGATGCATGTCCTGCCTGCATGTGCATGCTTGTGCATAAAGTACCTGATACCTTTTATGCACCTTTTATGAAAGACAAAGAGATTTGTAGCAGAATCTACGGCAATCAAAAATTGCCGTTATTAATTCCCTAGAAAACATTCGTAAACTTTGCCCTTCCCTTTAAGCTACATTTTGTAATGAACTCACCAGTCAGTCAGTCAAACAACAACTGTATAATATTATGATTAGTAACGATTAGGCATTGCTTGTGTATGAAAACATTTCTAAAATCTAACATGATACCCAAACAGGCAGGCCAAAATATAAACTCCAATTCTCAACAAACTGAATATGCATTGGCACTTAAGATATATTCATTGTGTAATCTTAAAATACGAAAAGTGTTACACCGTGCCATAACATAATTTCATACCAAACACGGTGCTATATCATAAATTTAATATGTATTATTATTATAAAATATTGTATCCTTTGGATAATCGTTGCCACCCGCTCGGAGGCGGCCAACACCCTTACGATCTTCTTTCGATCAGTTGGATTCCCAAATACGAAAATTCGTTTCAATATTGTAAGAATGAATCTTATCGACCCGAAAAGTCAGTCGTTTCACTGAGAATTGCACTTTGCAAGTTAGTTAGATGTACCTGAATCGTGAATCCTATTTTATATACCCATAGTATAATTGCTCACATAATAATTTAGTAACCTTTAACTTATTTGTAGTTGCTGGTACGTCCTCGACTATTCTTTTCTGCCAATAGCTTCAAATTCATCATAAAAATTCAAATAACTTCAAATTTTATGCATTGATTTGTATGGTATAACATATAGGGATTTAAACCCGAAATGTAAAATAATAGTTGGATTATAAATGAATTCCGTTTGTAATGCAATCGAATTATTGTTTTAGATTATAGATACACAACAAATGAACACTTCCTCACATTATATGAATTGAACCCATTTTTTTAGCTTTTTTAAACAAAATCTTTCTAGGCTAGCAGTTTCAATCTGGAGATTTTGACTT
The DNA here is from genome assembly GCA_019776165.1 of Pogonognathellus flavescens. NCBI lineage: Eukaryota > Metazoa > Arthropoda > Collembola > Entomobryomorpha > Tomoceridae > Pogonognathellus > Pogonognathellus flavescens. The sequence goes on from JABASD010001997.1 coordinate 21,035, forward strand.
CCTATTGCATCTACATGGAATGGAACTTAAAAATGCGTATTATAAATTAGCTCGTATTTATAAGGTATTTGATTTTTGATACTAAATACGATGAATGTGGTATTATAACTTTATAATTTCTATATATAATATATGAATTATGATACACTGTAGAGGTAAAAACTGAATAATTCATGGTTTGCCACTTCCCTAGATCATAATTTTCTTTCAGGTATAGAATAGCACTTCAAATGACAGAAATAGTCTCGAGAAAGACATTTTAAAATAAAAAGGTTTGATAAACTTGTATACGAGTTACTGTTACCTAAGTCCACGGCATGCAAAGCTCATAATTCAAGTTTATTATAAAGGAAAACGAAAATTTATTACGTAAATTTGATTACATTTACATATTCATTTCATGAATAATGGAAGATATGATGCAGTTTAATGGGTATTAAAATTAAAATTACCGAACATTTATATCGGTATTAAAATAAGTTACTCGAACTGAACAGGATGCATGCGTCTTTTTGAGTACGATGGGTCGTCGGAGGAAGGAAACTTGAGATGTAGGAGAAAATTACACTAACTTCGTTGTTAACCTGCAATCATACAAAAACAAATCATATAAAGTGTAATATGGAGTAGATGAAAAATTGTCCAATAAACCTGTAAATTATTGTACACATTATCACATTTTTAATGACTATATTGTATTATTACCGTCTGCGGAATGTAAACTAGAGATGAAGGAGATAATTTAGAGGTCTTTGTTGTTAACCTGTAATAAAAAGAGAAAATCAAAATTAGAAAAATGAGAAATATCATAATGAAAATTAGTCCATGATTCCTACGTTGTATGTAAATTTTCATCAATTATTTTTCAGAATAACGCATACATTATCCCTTTTTATGATTTTTCAATTAATTACCATCGGCTGGAGCCATATCTTCCATTGGAGGAGCTCCCTCAGGCATCTCTCCTCCAGTATTTCCTGCACATTTTTCGCAGGTACATCCTGCTGGATGTTGACAATTTGCACAGGTTTCTCCTGCAGGGTGCTTGCACTTTTTCTTTCCAAGACAGCCACCCATGATTCCTTCAATTTGTATGGAACAGGAAGCCACAAAAAGATTATTGGAGAACTGCTGAGGATGAGAGGACTGGACAAGAAAATGAAACTGGAAAACAGAGATCTCAAGAACACTCAAACAGAACTCGCAAGCACAAATGAGCCAAACTCATTGAATACCTGTCGGGAAAATTATAACATCTATGACCAATGAAAACGCGACATTTTGCCAATGAACTTGCCACAGCAACAAGATCACATGTCGCGTGTCCAAAGTTTCCCACTACGAATATTCAAATCCATTTTAATTCCGCAACTGCTAAAATTAATTAGTGCAGATTATATAAAATTGACTAAGATGATTAATTAATTAATTATTACCTGAGAAGGTGTAATGAAATCTTACGGTTTATGAAAATGGTGTAATTAGTTTAATAAATTATTTAGTAATTAGTATTTCAAAATAGGATTGATAGAGGAAGCACTTTTTAAATAGCAGCTGGTTTTCGTTCAACGTGGAACGTTTTCGCGTCAAGATCCAGCCAGCTTGCTTGAAATCAGAAGTAGCGGGAACGGATGCGGGAGCGGGACCAATCTTGGACTTACCCTTCCCTGTCAGTTCATTCTCATCAGGTCTCGTCTCAAATGCCAGCTTTTTATGTATTTAGAGTCAAAGAGTCATGACATCAATTATTTCGGTGTTTAATTTATAAATCACAAACCGAGAAGCAAGACCATGAGGGTAAAATCTTCCTCCAATTCCTCTGAAGTGGATGGCGCATGAGAATAATGAGAATGCTTGCCTGCTTGCTATAAATTTTATTGATATTAAGCGTTGTATGTGGCATTAGCGATAAAAACAAAAAATAGACTAACTTTTTCTCAAAGAACAATATTATGTGAATCTAATGGTATATCTGCTCAAACAACTGAACTCATGGGCTTTCCCTTGCCCAATTATTTTTTCAAAATCATACATACATAAGATATAACCCAAGTTTAATAATCTCACGGTAAACCATATGGCGTTATTTGTTACGTAATACCTATAGATGTGATTATGTGATTCTCAGTATTATTTATATTCCTCCGAATGCACTTTAAATCCAAAACTGTACATGCACCGCATTTTGGTTAATACACTCACGGTAGCGTCAACAAGGCCAAAGTCAAGGCTTTGAAATGTTTTCTGAACAAAGCACATAATGTACTTTTGTTATACACTACGACATATTATTATTCCATAATACAAGTAAAGTAGTGCATATAGGATTATGTTCTTTACACACAATAATGACAATAATCAGTGTAGTTTGAATGAAACCGAAATGTGGAAGGAATAAAGACGGACAAACCCACATAGTTCTCATTCTCATCCAAAAATGCTTTACTGTACATGAAGTATTGCTTTGTAAATATTGTAAAAAGCCACTGCCTACAGTGTGTAGCGTGTACCTACCTGATTTACTTTTATTTGCTTACATACACAGAAGACGTTACAGATCCATATTATGACAAGACGAAAAGAGACTACGAAAAAGCAAAGGAAACCAAATGTAAAGTTCCTTCCACAATATGTAAGAACCATCAGCAGTCACATATTATAAAGGAGCATTTGCAGCAGTAGAACATGGAAGAGGAATATAATGAAGAAGACGAAGAAAAATGAAATCCCGAGCATTGACCTCTCGCGTCTCCACAAAGTCTTTCTTAGGAAAACACATAAGGATTTAAGACTTTTACACTTCTTCAGATGTTCAGGACGACACGAGACTACTGACGAGACAAGACAACGAGACGAAAACGGAGTGCTTGTTGGTAAATTGAATCTAGATGACTAATAGTTACACGAGTATGTACGTATAATGTGTATTTACTTTACTACTTACATAATGTGCACCAGAAAAACTTTTACTCATTGCAGCTACCACACGGGCTTAAGGAAACGTCAACTGAAGGTGACAACAGCTCGTTATACTTTACCAGAAAATTTAATGCACATAAACAAAACTTATTACCACATTACTACATGAACTTACATACAATTAGAATTCATAACATCACACCGTTTTTTGTGGAATTGCCACATAAATAGGAATCTTTAAGTTTTATGAATGATCTGTGTACGTTTTTTAAAGATTTTATTTACAACAGAATGCAAGAAATTTAAAATGATATCCAATCGTGTACAAATTAGTTAATGACATTATTTTCTGTTTCATTATGTATTCTCTTTATCGCTTAGACTTTATTACACAGTTTGAACCGGACAGTCACTCTGGACAATTTGATTGAAAGCTATGCACACAATTATAAGTACCATAATTGATAGCAACAATCTTCTGTACATTAGAGTATACCTATAGAACACTTTGTGGTTAAAGCGACAATTAATTGTCAGTTTTTACTATAACGGAAACTACTGTATTTGTAAAATGATTAATGTCTTTTGAGGAATTCGTTGTGAGCAAAAAGTAAAGTGTGCTTGGATTATATTAAATGCACATTACAAAGCACATTATCATACCGTTTCTTCAGAGAGGTCCACTTTTAGTCCACTATAATACACAAGTGAATGTCTTATGTCAATTTGAGTTACATTTCACATGTATATAGATTTGGATACTTTAATAGCAGTTTTGCTCATGTTGTTCATGTACGTGTGCTTCGTTTATATAGCTGCTAGCACAAGTGTATTTCCGATTTGGATGAGAATTGACGAAACGAACGTGTTCTACTGACAATACGGACAAAAAGGCCTTTTGACCCGTCGTCGCTTCTTCTTTCTCTTTCACTTCTTTTCTTTTCTTTGTTACTACCAGCTTAAGAACTCGAATGGATTTTTGATTGTTGCATTTCTGTTGTTCCTGGTCACGACATGAGAGATAGACCTTACTATACGTTTTACATTGTTACATTCCACTTGCTGTCATGATGTTCTGTACTTTTTCCTTTCCTATCGCAATTCAACTACGACTAACTAGCAATAAGCGCGTCACATTCACTCACAATCAACAGCACACAAACAACAAACATATTACACCTATATAAAATAACATTACATACATCTATGGTAAAACCAGAGTCAAATTCTGTCTTACCTCTTCTCTTATACACACATCTTGAAGTTTGGTTGACGACCTGAGAAAAAACACAAGGGAATATTGTACCTATAAGACCATTATTCATCACACGTTGACTTTCCTTCGCATTCTGCCCACACTCTTCTTTTTTAAATTGCAATTGATGATCAGAGAAGAAGAAGAAGAGTAAAGCGGTCATAGCTTATTAGTATCAGTATAATACACATTCTACTGTACAATGAACATGTACACATTATTTTTATTAGACTTTAGTGCACGTACTGTATAACTGCCTACTTTACTGGGCTATCTCTATGCAATGGTACTCCCGGTATAAGGTTTCATTTAATTCGACAGTTTGTAACCGACCTCACCTCAACACGCACAACCCCATAGATTTTTTTGATCATTTTTCATCTTGCGTGGGGAATATTATGGGAAATTAATTGTCCAAAAGGTTACTAAAGTCAACTGAAGTACAAGTTCAAGTGTATCGAGTCATTTCATGCAACATTTAGTATGAAAGCATGAATTGAGCGATATTTTATTGCATACGGATTTAAGTTTATTACGCTTTGCAAAAAGGATTAGTTCATACTTAACTAACCTAGGATTACGTACATCACGTAAAATATCGTGTACATGTATAAATCAATTTTGCTAAACAGATCTTTCACGCATGGAGGAATAAATGAGTTATAAATTCAGAAGAACTAATCCTTTCAATATAACAAAGCCATATGTGCACGTGTGCACAAAAGAGCCATGTACTAGTGATTTGGTTCTGTAGTTTACAGTTTTGTAAATGAAAATAAGGAAACATGAAACAGGACCCTAACAAAAATTATCCCTTTACTAATTCTAGTAGGTATATATAGGAAAATACACAAAATGAACTGGACTCTACCTACAAGATTTCATAAATCATAGTTAATGTCTGAAGAAGTTTGGATAAGTAGATTGAAAGCGATTAGCAAGGCTCAACCTCCTTCATTAACTGCGAATGTATAAGTTGTCGCCATTTGTTATGTACGGTTTGTCGAGTTTGTAATGGTAAACCTTCATCAGGAGCAGTATTCATGCTAATCTCTACTGAAGTGTTGCATAAATGCACATTGCACACAACTGACAAAACACTCTGTAATCTTTGACCATTCATCGCGGTTTTTCCTTTCTTTCGTCTTCATCTTCATCATTCATGTTACAGATTGACACTCTGTTCTGTTCTCTCTCTCTCGAATACCGTTGCTTTCCTAAGATGAAACCGCATTGCTCATTCCATAACAACTGATGAGCACACTTGAGACGGAAATGAAAGTGGAATGAAACTTAAGACGCTTTTTGTTTCCCCATGCACGTGGAATGCCTTTTTATAATATGAAACGATGTTATGTATACCTACTACTTAGAGATATACTAAAATGTCAGTAATGTGGAAAGGTATGTAATTTACGTAGGTACAGGGTACAGCAAATCATTAGGTATATGTGTAAACGATAATGAAAAAAAATCCTGAAAAAATACGGTACATTTAAAAGATGGTTGTATAACACACAGACACACGTTCATTTATAATGTGTTATGTTCGGCAATATGTTTACTTTCAGATTAACCTTGAATAAAATTGATAAATAAATGAGTTTGGACTTTATGTGAATTCGAATGAATGTATTGCGAATTGAATTTCAATCTAATTTTATTTCTGATGAATACTTTTATAAATTTGAACCGGTACTGTAAAACAATCTGTGAGAAGAGTACAGTATACTGTTTTGCGTAAATCATGATGATGTGTTGTAGATCGTGTAAAAATTCACCTTGAGCGAGTTACCCGTCCACACACTAAACTTTTCAATACAATCACTCACCTATAAACTTATGGTTACCTACTAACTACCTAAGTACGTTTTCTGTTATCCTTTTTGTGTACACATACAGATGAGGCTTCAACTTTACAAATCATAAAAGAAAAACAAAGTACTTGATACGAGTTCTCTTGATATAATGACATACAACACAGTAAGCACAACATATGGATTGATTTGAATTGGTCAGGTAGTATTTATGTGATGATGATGACGATGACTGCTCTCTATACACAACACAAAACTGCTACTCAATCACCGTTGACCGTACTTTGCGGTTTTATAATAGTAAGACACATGTGTATGATAGCACTACAGAATTTATAGTTTGTAGTAGTACACTTTAGATTTACATGAGTTAAAATTTACAATGTGAGATGTACATCAAATCCCATCATTCTTATTATTCTCTCTCTCTCTCTGTCTCTCTCTATATTTTTCTGACGCGATATCCCATAACAAAACAAGAAATCAACTGGCAAAGTATGCTCATCACCTTTCTTTTTCAATCAAAATCAATACAGTACTGTACTTCTTCATGGTGCAACACAACTGTACTTTTTCTGTTCTTTTCTTTCTCTGTTGTTGTGTACAACGGACAGTTACTTGATTTATATACGGTAATCGCATTGCACAATTTAATCCATCCGACAAAATTGACAATTATTGTTAGTCAAGCTTATATTGTACAATATGCAATAGCTCAATGCAATACAATAAAGCATTTCCTTTCCACAAAGAAAAGAATGTTTTGATTAATATTTTCACGATCTCTTCTTGATTTGGCGTACAGTTTCAATCACGTCCACGCTTAAACACATTGCATAAAACTATTCAACAAGTGATTATCATGTTGTTCGACCGTGTAAGAAATAACAAGTCAAATACCAATCGTATAATGCAATGAAGGTGTTTTGTGGACAGATTGTGTTCATAAAATATATATAAGGAGTTTACACTGTGAGACACGTTGCATTTGTTTAAATAGACAAGGCAGAAGGCAAGCCATATTCAAACTCAATACTGTGCTAATAACAAGGGTCGACACAGTAATAGTCAAAAATGTTTTATGTAGAAGAACTCTCCTGTGTAAATAACTAAAAAATATTATTATTAAGCATACTATGTAAGAAATGAATTGGACAATTATTTCTTCACTTCATACCTTATCTATACTCTATAGGTATTCCTATTTCCTCTTACATTACCCAGTAATATTTTGCCGTAAAAACAATTTATGTCAGAGTACCAGCATTAACTGTATAAAAAATATTTTTAAAGTTTATAATAGCAAGCTAAAGAAACAAGAAGAGCTTAGACTTGATCATGTTGCTAGTAAAGTAAGGATACATGTAATCGTTTAATAAAGGATGCACAATGCACTCTGTGTACTAAAATGCTACAAACCACATAAATAAAAACTATCGTAAGTATAGAGTCTTACAGTCCTACCATCATTAACAAAAGTTTTCAAGATGTTGTGTAGAGTTACTATATGCAGCATAAAAAAAGTAGTTAAGGGTTTAGAATTTCATTAAGCTTCGTATTTGAATTATTATGAGGGTAGTGCATTTTTCATTATGTGATTTGCTACTAAATACAACCGGCTGCTGCTATTACCGGCACTGTAAGGAAATTAAATTATACATTAGTAGGAAGCATTATACACATTACAACACATTATCTTCATTTGGAATATATATACCCTGTGTGTAAACTTGTGTACTGCTTGTTTTGTGTGCACTATGGCATTTCATGTATGTACATTGTAGAAGTACAACTTACAATCAGTAAGTAATAAAGAGAATGAATCAAAGTGCAGAAAATGTTTACCTGTGTAAACTGTACGCACGAATCTGCAGGGGTTGCTGGTTAAAGAGTTACGTAAGTTGATAGAATGCACAGAATGCACGGATGGGCTATTTAAGGTTTAATTCGTTGATGGGAGAATGATTCGGTTGTTTTTGTACTTTGCTGGATGTTGATGGGATTATAATTAAAGTTTTGTATGAACACATAGTATAATGTTTTATGTGTTGTGGTATGTATGTACAGTATGGCTTTACTACGCTGTATAATGATATAGGAGTATATTATGTACTACTACTGATGCTGTGGGATTTAATTGTGTTGATTTGGTGAGGAAATTGTATATAATTATTGTCTTGTGTAATTGCACTGTTCAACTTGTAGGCATTTGGATAGGGGATGTGCAAAATGTGTGTAGTACTATACGTTACATGACACACGTGCAACTTTTTTGAAAGATAAAGTCAAGGCACCTTTTAAAATTTCAGAGAGTCATCTGCGATAACGTATACAATTAGTATTAGTAACTGCCCGTGGGATACACCACGTATGAGACTGTGTGTAGGTATTTTGTGTATTTATAAAAAGTTTGTGGTATATTTACAAAGATATTGTCTCTGTAATGTAGGTATTGATGTTGATAATAATACACTTCACTTTTCTACCAATCTGATGTGTACACAATTTACCTTTTTTATTTACAAAGTGTGATTGTTGGATTACGTATAGGTACCATATAATTGTGACGGCAGCATGTAATATCCGAAATCTTTGAACCCAGTTAAAATGCGGATGGGATGGTTAGCTTCTTCACTTAATGTTAATAGTTTTAACTACGACATGAGATTTTTGACCCCAGGGAAATGCAATGTTTCCAAAATGTTTCAGCACTCCGTAAATAAATTGAAGCGTTTAAAAATAAGTTTCTAATTGTAGTTAGGTAACTTGGGTGAAATCTAATAAGCGGTGGAAGTTCAGAGTTCCATTATCGCAGGCATTAATAGTAATTTCAACAAATCATCAAGACAATAATCAGGATGAAAATTTTTGTCAATTATATTATGTGCGTTTAGAAAACAATGTTAGTAATATGTTTTAAAGGATCAGCATGGCATGGCTATAATATGGCTGTGTCATTTGTAGTTAAGGTTTATTGACGCTTTCTTAGGTTAAAAAATTAAACTTGCAATCACATGCATCCTGAATCCAAATTGTATGTAGTTATTGCATTTATGTGCTTAAATGAATCGTTCAAAATTTGTTTACCTTCCGTTTGTAAACATTTTTTAAATATAGACAGGTTAATCTGTAGAATGCAGCGAAAATTGTCGAGAGAATCAGGAAAGTAGACAAATACGTTTTGTGTTAATGTCAAACGAAGAAGATGGAAAGGAAGAGAGACAGCAGAGAGAATGAAAGAACTTCACGGCAATGAACTTACAACTTCACAAGATTGCTAGTATACCTATAGTATTCCTTTGAGTTTACTCTCTTGATTACTAAGTAAACGCTGTAAACTTTATCGTGTAGTCCCATAGTTCTATTATACACTTGTACTGCACTTGAGAGATGATTCAAAAGAATTGTCTCATTAGATTTTATTTTATTGCATTTGTGCATTAGCTGTCAGTACATTCATATTTATTACTTTACATTTTGGCAACTTTGAGGATCTAATGTCATTTCCATTTCTTTCGTATTTTCTTCACTGCGACAGTCTTGTAAATGGTTTGCAGTACAACATTAGTATATTTGAAGAAAAAGTATGTTTGTTTAGGCTGCAGGCATACCATTTCTTTTGAACTTGTAAATATTTTGACAAAACGATGTTGAAAGCAAAAGTAATCATTAAAGATGGAAATGTGAAGGAATGTGTCTGTCGCAGTTTGGCTTTATCTGTATTACTGTTATTACCATTTTTATTGTATTATGAAATTCATTCAACTTAAAGACTCTTTAGGCATTTTCTTACTAAAAGTGATAGTGATATGATGCACGATGTACACTTTAGCTTTGTAGTAAGTATAGTACAGACATGGATTTCTTTTACTTGGAGCAACATTATTATACTATTTTTCAATTTCTATAAGCATTTTGAGGCTCATATGCAACCATTTCCCTAACAAAATACTTCATGTATATTTAACCAGATCTGTTCTTTGAAATTTATATGGTACGGTTGTTTTGACCGCAACTTGTATTGCCTTTGGTTCAATGTTTCTATATGAAAAGTAAATATACTACAATGTTCAATGTGTGGAAGATTTCGTTTTTTGTCTAGCTGGTGTAGTGTGTGTGACCTATTCATGTGTTTTTTAAATGTTACTGTTGGTTAGGTTTTATAATGTTACGTCAAAATTCTTTGAACCCTTTGATAATAAACTTCACACAGAAACAGAATCGTGTAGTGCGTATTTTTGTTATAAATTTAAAGATATAAAAGTGATAAATATGATTTGAATGGAAATTGCCAGTCTTTTTTCATTTTTTGTCACTTCCGACATTGGAGAGAAAGGAGAAATAGTATTTTCAACTATTTATTTTTTAGAATTACCAAAGATTGCAGAATGGTCAGTTTTGGGTGGGTACCTAGGTACAGAGGGTGAATACTCCTATTTTGTTCACTATAATTCCGCGATTTTGAAACCCGGGAATGATTAGGCGGGTAAGGGGTTT
>JABASD010001998.1:0-31518 GCA_019776165.1 Pogonognathellus flavescens
GAAAATCACATACGTTGTTTTCCCGAAAGTAGGCAAATCACATACGTTGTTTTCCAGAAAGTAGGCAAATCACATACGTTGTTTCCAAGTTAGGCAGGCGATATGCATAGATTTTAAAATCATAATTGAAATTAAAACTTTTGTACTAGAAAATATGACAGAAGTTGGGAATGATATGAAAGCATAATTGTTGTGTTGGAAGTACATAAATATAAGGGATGAATAGTTTGGGTAGATATATGAGACAGAAAGTATTGTTGCTTACTAAATACATATGATTAAAACAAACTCCGCCTTTGTAAAGTCACTTATGTCACAGTGGGACAACCTTTTGTGTAGAAATCAACGGCACCGTTGTGTGGATAATCTATGATGCAAGATTTTCGTTTGTTTCCTTCCTTCTTTCCATCCTTTAAATGCAGCCCTAACAAGATGAAATTTGGTTCACTCTGAGCCGAGGTAAAAGAAAGGGAGTAAATTGCTACCTGTGGAAATCGTCGAGCAAAAGGGAATGCCCTGACATGAATTATTTTGTAAGGGAGGACGGAAGATGCAGTATTCATCCACAGGTATCCAGAGATGAGAACTATTTCACATTTCCTAACTATGCCCATACAGAATATAGCAAGAGAGAATAACCAAGAAATTCTTTGTACTTCCAAAAGTGCAGTATTGGAAGTGGAATGAGAATGGAGAAGAAAATCAGGAAGGAAGTTCTGTCCATCTCATAACTCTGTAAATGCCAAAGTAAAACTTTCCATTTCATTTGATTTCATTTTGTTTTCATTTTCATCTGTTTCGGTAACGGTAGACTTGAGTTGCGATACCTTCCTGAGTTGTAAAAGCTTACGACTGTTTCCTTCCCAAAAATAAATCGACCATACTTGACGAAGTACCTCTGAAAGTAGCAGCACTTCTTGTAAGAGCATTGTGTGCTGTAAATAGTATTGTGGTGTTTTCTCACAAAGAATAATAGCAATAGGAAAAGTAAAACGCAAATAATAGAAAGTGCCGACAACAAGACCATCCTCATTCATCCACATAAATACTCACAAGTAGTAGCTGGCATACACGTTGATTTACACTGCATTATACAGAACAAACTTCACGTAACATGCCCAACCTACGTTGTTTCGTTACAATCTACGTCTATACTATTTTAGACAACTGTTTTTTAAATTTAGTTTTTTGTTTTGGGCAGCACGAGCAGTTGCATTCAGCTGCATTGTATTTTCCACATAGACATTATTTATATGTATGGGTCTGCATAATGTGCATTTGTTGTCTTGTGCCGTCTTCTTTCTCTCATCTTTTCGTCGCATCGGCTCAATAGCATTGGGTCACGGAAATTATGAAACTGACAAGACACACACAGAGATAGAAATAAACAAGAAACGCAACAAAACACACGGACAGACTCCCGTCCTCCGTGCAAAATTCAATCGCTCCGAATCTTTATTCAACTTGTAAGATTTTCACTATTTATGAGTCTATGTCCGTGGATCCAGATAATTTCAAATGGACCACGAGGGTGAAGCAGCCCTTTAAAGGTCCTCACAGACTTTCAGAATGAAAAGGTGGCTCTCACCTTAGTAAGAAGAAGGGAATATCTGAACTACTATCTCTCACCTTCCACTATACTCTAGTCCTTGTAAAGGGACGTGTACTTTAAAGAGCTCAGAAGTACAAGACCGAAATTTAAAAGGACCTTCGTTTCTTTGAACCTGAAAGAAGGATTTCTTCTTTATATATGGCCCAAGTATAAATCAGCTAGGTACATAATATGCAATGAGGGTAAGAAGGTATCATTGCGGTAAGAACGTATCAGATGTAACGGAATAAATAAATGGCAAGTTAAGGATGGCAGCCATACCCTTACACTTTGCCTAGTTGCACATTGAGCAGAGTGATAGAGCTCTGTCTGTGACAAGGGCAAAAGAAATTGATCAAGCATCTCAGAGAAAAGGTTCGATTTCTCTTTCTCAACCAAATCCGATTCAAACGAGACGACTGCTATTTGTTACCCTTGCGCTTCTAAATCTTTTCAAAGGATCATCCAATTGATGGAATATAGGTGTGCTTTAAATGTAGTTTATAGCTGAACGCGTTATATAATGTGGCACATCAGAAAACCAACGAAACACAAATACTTAGAGGAGATGCTCTGATTTCCGACTGGGTGACACTGATACAGATATGGGATTGGATAGAAAAGGACGGAATGAAAAACAATGGGAGTGAAACATACGGCGGATCCCCTAAATCTAACTCTCCGTTTTTGCTATTCCGCAGACTGCGTCTTGGTCTGATGAAGTATTCAAAGAGATGGTTAGTCTGATAGGAGACTGATGTGAGAGGCAGAATGTGTTTAATTCCATGAACGGAGATGGCAAGTTAGAGAAAAAGACAGTGAGTTGCTTTAAGTAGAGCTTTATGGTAGCTTTAGATTTGGAGGTTCACAGACGCCGTGTCTGTCTCTTTCTGTCACTTCCGCTCCTTACTTTACATAAAGTCTTTCCTGCCACTCTAAAACAAATAGCTACAGCTTTTTTCTCTACACACGTATTATCTTACAGCCTACTCATCAGATCCTTTCCCATTTTCGGACTATTTTATTCTCGTAAGTCTTGTAATACATACAGAGGCAATAATTCAATCCCTTAACGCCTGGGAACAAATTCGGGTGACGTTTCCTGACAGATTCCTTCACATTTCAACTTATTTTATTTCCACATTTTTAGTTTACTTAACATCACAATAATCTACTTCTGCTGCTACATATTTTTTGTTGGATGAATGACGCATTGAATTATAATCGTATTGTTTGTACACTTATATAACATTCATAACTGGATCAAACAAATACTGCACAATGCTTTTTGTATGCAGGATTTTTTATACGGGCACCTACAAAATGTATAAATAGGAGAGTTGCTGTGTGCAATGCGGACTAAGCTGAGAAGCCCTCCTCTGGTTCGGTAGTACACATTGAACACACGCAGAAGTAATATATAAGATTTATTGTAGAAGGTGATGCAGGTGACAAAATTTTGGTTGGGTACATTGGACATTGTGTTGTGCCTGAGCCTCTCCTGCTCTCCTTCTCATGACATTACTTATACGTTATGGCTATTCAATCGAATTGAAAACTCACTGAACTATTCTCTTTTTCTTCTCCCAAAGACTTAACAGACGGCATACGCATTATGTTCTGTGTCCGCCTTATGCAATTTACAATCAGAATCATTTCCCATTGAATTTCATTATAATATTATTATTATGTTAGCTGCCACTGCTATTGCGTCGCTTTCTTCCTCCAAAGCTCTCCGTCTTTGTAAATTCAGACTGTGCCTCTGAACCTTCGTCTCCCTTCTTTTCTTTTCCAACGTGTCAAAGATATTACACGTACGTATAACACATATGAACCTCATCATAATGTACCCTACTGCATCTTCAGAAAGGTACCAAACGAAGGTTCGGTGGGATTTCTTCGTTTTACTTACTTTGAAGTTTAAAGTTACAACAAACGTCGTTGCTACATTTTTACACTTACTCGACACGGAGATGAAAACACGGGTAGAATTCTTGCAAGGGAAAGAAATGAAAAGTGGAGCTGCATATGTCTCTGTATCTGTATCAAGTATCACACCACGTTTTTCTTCGTCTCGCTCTCTTTCTCATTCATCCCGTTTTCGCCATAGAAGTGTTTACCGTCCTCGGCATGTTAAGTGTCCGTTGCAGTATAAAGTTGCCTCTAACTTCTACAACTCTATGTGCATGTCAGTGTGTTGTGTATATGATTATTTCCTTATGTGTTCCCGAATTTGTTATAACATTGTGAATCGCAGTTGTAGTGTCTGGTGGAGAAGAAGGACGAATGTTTTGTGAATGAGAATGAATTTGAAGTTGAGTGAGAAGGAAGGGTGCCTCTTCTCTGACTCAGAAGAGTCACTCTTTCGCATCCTGCAGATGTGAATAAGTTTCCAGAGCGTTGCTTCTCTGATTCTGAATAGTCTCACTCTCATTCTCATTGTTCTCCCATGCCCATTCTTTATCATTTGACATTTTGACCTGACACTCTGTTGCTCATCTATAAAGCATTAGTCTAATTAACATATTGTTCTCCCCTAATGTGTGCAGCAACTTCTACTTGTAATAATATGGAACTGTAACAATTCACTGAATTAACCCTTTCCTCTTTCCGCACAACAGACATTAGTCCGCCACCTTCCTCTCCGCTTTACACGGATAGCAGCAATGCTCCTCCAATACTCTCTGCCTCACTCACATGTATCAAATGCTCATTGCAATTTCATGGACATAAAATATTACAAGTTAAATATCCCATTAGTTGTTATTAACACTTTGTAGCACTTTTGATACTTTTGTTCACAACTACAATGTATCTCTGGCAATAGATAAAAATTAAAGTGTATTTGAACCATTTTCGTATCCCTTACGAGTCACGACTTTAAATCAAACTCTTTGACTTTTTATTGTTCTTTGATTCCTCCCCTACCTACGATCAGTGTCTACTGGGTCTCTGTGTTGTCAATTAATAAACACTCCAAAAGCCAATCTAAGCCCGTGGTACGGAGTGGTGTAGCAGCGAGCGTTATTTTTATGAATCCTTGTGTTCGCATTAAAAAATAATGTCTTTCGTTTATTGTGGTCATGCGATATTATCATGTAGTGCGTCTGCTGTGGTACTTTACTTGCTGCGTTGGAAATAGAAAAGAACATTTAGAAATTAACGACACAATATATCGACCTACAGCCGTAACGAGTTAGCGTGTAGCAATTATTTGTGTGCTGCCTTTACAATTTTAAGGTCTCTTTGTGTACACTCACAGTAATGACTGCGTGTGCGTAACGTTATGATTGCTGTAATAAATTCTTTACAATGCTCATTTATTAAGGACACTAATAAAATGGAAATCTGTATTAGGTACACTATCAGTTCGTGTGAGTATTTTTATACCTGCAGGAATTTACTGCATATGCATAAGGAACCAAAAACATTCCTAGATTCTCTACAATGGAGATCAGATTGACGGTATTAGTATGCACATAACATTTTTAAAATACAAATTCTCTTTCTCACCACCACCATTTTTTGATTGATGGCAAGATACAACCGCAGAGAAACGCATTGTTAGATAACGGAGATTGTGTAGGTAGTAGCTGTGAAGAAATGCACGAATATTGACCAAACAAACTTCAACTAAACAATCAGATCTACACGATGTAGCAGGAGTTTCGATTTCAATTAGAAAAGTTGTAGTGTGCACTTTTATTTGTATATTATGGTTTACCAGTGCAGACACAGGCAAAAACAGAAAATAATTTGTGTGCTTATATGCACCTCAAGAATTTTTATGTTTACGACCCATCGAGGAATTACTTCAGCTGTGTGTATTTTAACGCAACGGACTTTGCACTGTAATTACAATTTTATGTGAAAAATGTGGAAAGTAAATGCTAAACGCTATTCTAATCAAAATATCTGCCTCGCTATGTATATTATGGCCTATTTGATTAAAGGTTATGGAAAATGTTCAAGACTACACGATTTACACTTTCCTATTTGTATTGGCATTTTTGTTAATACAAATAAGTTCTGATGTTGCGCAGGTACTTGTTGGAGGTGTGTGTTGTGTTTACTCTGTTTACTCATATTAGTACATTGTGTACTCATCAGTACACATTTATCTGTACCTAAAAGCACTAAATAAGCACAGCTAATCAATATCCAATTTTTAGGTTAAACGTATTTCTTATTGTTGGGTACATGGGAAAAAGAACGAGACGAAGGATGCAGGCAATTGCATGCACTTTGTTCTATTCAGGTACAAAAATGGAAATACCTTGCCTTTCAATCAATCTGTGTATCACTATTTTACAATTTGAGTGGCTATTGTTGGCAGGAAAACAATAATGGGGTATAATAAATGTACGAACACCTTATAAGCACAAGTACTACAAGAACTAAAGAATTTGTTTAAGAGAAAATTGACAAGAGGTATTTGTAATTTGTAAATCGAAATGTAAATATGTAATTGCATGTTTAATTGTCTGCGTGCACTTTCAGTGTTCCGTATCTTTACAAGACTGACAGAGCAATTACATGTAACTTTTGTACGCCTAGCTATGTACACACAGGGAATACAAAGAAAAAGACGGCGAGTATGATTTATAGGGATAGGTAGCTAAAGAAAGAGTTTTATAGCTACATCTTACATCTAAGAGGTTTAGTTGGATCAAAGTAGTAATTGTATGTGAGATAGTTACGGTGAGCTTACCTTGACTGATTACCAATCGTGAGTCTTTGAGACATGAGTTAAGCCAAGCAATTCCTTCGGCAGCTATCACTCATTTCATCTGTAATGTATCTGCACTAAATGGTGGATCGACTCGTAAACTGCATAATGTACGCAATCCATAAAATTTGAATTACTCAAACGTACAGTACTCTGCAATAAACCTGTCACCTACATTTCTCATTCTGCTACGTTGCTTTATTGACGATGTGAAAACACACAATTCCTTGTAACTCAGCCGCTACTTCTTTTAACGGGCCTCGCAGAACAATTAAAATGTAAAGCACGCACAGTTATTTGTGTAGACAGATAACATCTTCATATTCTACAACTTCTCTTCGTCTATATCCACTCTTTGCATTTCGCCGACACTGTCAATGGCACAGGCTTTACAGCACAGGAGTATCACACACACAACTTCTTAAAACAACGAGAACTGTCGTAAAGTACAAAAATTCCCAGTTTAAGTTTACTTTTCCTTTGTTCTGCAGTTGACACGAAGAAATAAAACTTTTAGACAATCTCTCAACTTGAAGCGTTAATATGTGAGTTATGTCTGAGCAGGAGCACGAAGTTACTTATTAAATCGATAGATCAGTTTTCTGGGGTAATGCATCTGTACAGCAAACAAGTTGTGCACACAGTTGTATATTTGGGTGTAGCAGGAGTCGCTGCTGGCTGTAGACTAATAATATTTGTTAGGATTTGTTGTGTGAGAGTCTGAATGAGAAAGTGAGTGGTGGTGAAAAAGTGTGGCACTGCTACTGCTTCTGTTTTTGTAGGTAGTAGAAGAGCTGGAAGGTAATTTGATTAGCAAATGAGGACGAGTGAGGAAAAGAGTTTTGAGGGAGGAGGAATCGCATGTGATGCTTTCACTTGGACTGCAAGAACTGAACTACTCGCACACTCCTCCGACTTCTTCCTTCCTTCCTTGTCTCTTCCACTTCAGTCCTTCCAACACAAATAAGTCCCTTCTCTGTACTCCTCTCCTGTCACAATTTGCAATTGCAATCCAACTACACTGATCAAATGCTTCTGGCTTCTTGTGTTCTTTCTGCTGACCAAGTCTTTACTTTACTCGGCAAAGTGTATTGGAGCACAAGGCACGTTTTGGGACTTGGGCATCTGCGTGCGTGCAATTACTCAAAGACAGACATATGCAGCCACAACACACGGCACACACACAGCAATCACAAGTTGAGCAACGCGAGTCAAAAACAAAGGAAGCTCCTCAAGAACAACAATTGGCTTATAGAAGTTTAGTTGTTTGTTAAGTATGCAGAGTACGGGCAAATGTGTTGACTTGAATGCAGTTCACAGGTACGTGGCACAGGCACAACAGCAGGAGCGGCGATACATTTAAATAATACGATAATAATTGAAGTAATGATATGTAGACGCTAACTTGATTTGAATTTCCATTGGTCAGTGGCTGTGGTAAGGAACTACTTGCTCTAATCACTAATTGTTCTACTTGTAGTATACAAGTACTTCTCAGTCTTCTCAAACTGCTGCAGTCAACAAAAGCAGAAGAAGAAGAGACGGAGGAGCTGGTAGGCAGAAAAACTAAAAAGTCTTCAGAAGAGTCAGAGCTTTGGTTTCCTTCAGCTTGGCACTTGGCACATCTGAATTTTTTGTGCGTTGCTCATCGCTCCCCTTCTGTCTGTCTTTACTTGCCATTTGATTTGATTCAATTTTATGAGATTACCGTCTGTTGGTCGAGCTTTGCTCTCGCTACGGCTTTACAAGCGTCTTCTGCCACTCTTATTGTCTCGTGAGCCTTGAACGCAGATGAACTGATTTTCACTACTGCTATTTGTGTTTGTAAGCAGAAGTTGTGGATCTTGAAACTCATCTGCTGCTTTGCCCTCAGTCTATTGTCTTATGCATCAATAGATGACAACGAATTGAAATGAAACAACTGCGATGTTCTTAGCACATTGGCAAACACTTTTTAACAAAAAGATAAAAATGGTTCTTCTTATTCTGCTACAGACACAGCGTAGTTGGGTACGTTTGGCAGAAGCAAGTCGAGAAGTGAACTGAGCTGACTCAACTGAATCTCTCTCGCTCCGGTGAAATCCTACAAGAAAATAAGGCAACTCTCTCGAACAACCTTAACACATGGACTGACATACCAAACAGTTTTTTGCTGGATGAATCTTTTCTCCATGATGCCCAACAAAGAATAATAAAGCCACATAATCACAGACGAGTATATCCTTCACGTAGTCAAATCTGCTACACCTAAACACAACACTCAACTTCTTCTGTAGCAACCAAAGGTATCTTACACACATGTAAATGGGTAGGTACTTATACCGACTCTATACAGGGTTTCCTAAATTAACTATAACATATCACCCTTCACTACTCAGGGGTTCTATCCAGATTATATCTACTACATCCCTTTGCCTATACCCTCACACAGAAACTCCACGCAGACATCATTCTCAGCAATCCACCACAATAAAATTATTTTTATCTTCTTCTTGAAGATTATTTACGTATCTGTAAATCCAATCATAAATTGGGAAATATTTATTTACATAATTGCAAATAGTATACAATAAAATGGTTGATTTTATTTACTTTTTGAAATATCGGACTGCATAATTATGTATGCTGGTAGTAAAACCGCAAAATTCCACTGCCTAATCCTCCTATAGCTATGGAAAAGAAATATTTGGTTTAAACTACGCCCGTCTCTGTGTCAGCTCATAAGTTTAATTTAGGTTTAATGAAGGACCACACATGATACTGCTAAGGATAGCTGGAATTGAGCATTACAAATGGAATACCCTGCACGCATTAAGTGCAGAGAGAGGTACTCAAAACTCAAGGCAACCAATAGCTCCCTACAGCTTTATTGTAAGTATTCTTCTCTGTACTCCACTATGGCATGCTACAGATTTGAAAACCTTATAGTTAGTAGTATTGTGGACGGAGGTAATTGTAATGGGAGTCCACATAATAAGAATATCACGTAATGGCTGGAGTCTCTGAGAGCAGTGCAGTGCACTGTTACACACATGAACATGTTTCATATAAAAAGAATCTTTGGAAGCAAAAGGCAAGAAGGGAACATCTGCCTTCTTCTTTAAAATGCCCTTTTCTCCTCTGTCCTTATGTTCCTTTCCACGCACCAGCCACCAGCTCCAAATCTCATGCAACATCAACGCTCGGACCAGAAATTCAAATCCATTGCAACGTATGTCTCCTTGTGATTCTATGACGAGTATCTGTACCTACAAACAAACTCGCTATACTCGATACACAGAGCAAGAACACTTTATACTCGCGGCTTCTGCTTTCTTGTCGTTTGCCTTGGTTGACTTGATTGAATATAAATGAAGATGGACTGACTGTAACTTCAGTCCATACACCATCATCTTCGCATCCTGCCATGCAATCCGAACAAGTTCTTCTTCAGAATCTAATCAGATTTGTATACGTGTGTTTATATGAAGATCTAATAATATCTGTACACATGTTCTCGTACAGCAACAAAATGCAAAGCTGGACTAATCTCCATGTATTAGTAATATTATGACCCTTGCGGGCATTTGTAAGTGTGCAGTGCATTGCATCGGTGAGGTGGTTGTTACTAGCAGCGGTGGGCATAATATTTTACTGCAGTGGGTAGACGAGCCTAAATAAGTGATCCTGGTGCAGTCATGTGTTCAGTCTACGACCGATGTATGTAAGTGCATTATGTTTGTATGTTCGTATGTGTAAACACACGGTAACTCGTGTAAGTACTAAACAAGTCCCTCGAAATGGGTTGCATTATCCACGAAAGGGATTTAAAAACCTTGAGATTGAGAAAAAAGAGAAATAAGAGGATGAGCTTTGCTAAAGAACTTTAATATCTTGTCATGTACGCAGAGGCGTGTGATGTATGCACCGTGAAATGCTACCACTGCAGCGCCCTTCAGGCTACGCGTCCAAGGCTCTTCATAAAACTATTTTTACTTCCAACTCTACTCTTTCCAAAAAGTTACGTACACAATCTTCAGTATTGGTACACCAATAGAATTCTGTAGTAGTGGTTGTAATAGATATGGTAATAGTGTTAGGTAACTCTAATTCCATAAGTAAACAAATTCATGTAATATAGAAATTATTGGAGAAGAAACTTGTCTGTTCGGTGTAAGTGGCAGTCATTATAGAACCCTTGTAGCCTTGTTAATTGACTATACGCAGTATCAGCTATTAGATGTTGATGTTGCGAGAGATTATATGTTGAGTTCGATAGGATGAGATAATATGATATGCAACTGAATAGGCATAATATGCTTGCATGAAACAGATGTCTGTACTCAGGTCAGGTTGCTTCATATTTACACGCTCGTGTAATGGCTCAACTAAAAAAGTCCAACGAGTCCACACCCAAGGTGCATGCACTCAACTCACCGAGCTAAAAGGTAAGAGATACACTTTAAACGCAAAACTATAAAGATGCTAAAACTGAGGCATTAATAAGTAAAAGTTAAACACGTAGTAGTTAATAGTAATCGAATAAACAATTTCGATTGTAGTGGATTTCTTTACAAATAATTCCCTTTGGCTTGTCGTATACGTAGTAATTTACACTTTAACTGAGATCATGCTAAAATATGCTTCCGTTGCCTACAGGCATTGTAATTTAATCTGCTTAGCAATTGATGGCAATTTAATTTAGATTTGCATCCCTTGACTAATAGATACTATAGAACTGTCACACCTTCCATATTGCTGCTGCTACCAGCTATGCAGCAATATGTGCAACACCTGCCTTCATGTGATATACATAGCATACGTTATGTGCCTACTAATAGATAACATTGAAGACATATCGGTTACATTGATTTTTATCTTAATTTCAAATCAAACGGGATCAATTTCAACTCAGGAGTAGGTAACATCGGTTAACCTCATTTTTACATAGCTATTACCTATGTAATATTGAGTACAATGCCTTTATGCAATCCTGGCATTGCGAATGATTACAAATTAGTGAAGAATAATATTCAATTAAGTCTCAATGAAGAATATGTAAATATTAGAACAAATAGATTATTTTCCACTTTTACAAACTGTAGTTGGAAACAGGGAGAACTCTAATGCCCTCATCAACCTAAATAACGTTGTAGATATTTATTTACTGTGATGACTTTTTTATCGTCATTGTATTATTTTCATTTAAAATCTCACAATCCCTTAAGATGACAAGAAACAGCACATACAGCAAGTAGAGTGAGTGAATAATTAGAGCCATTAAAATTATAACACATGCACGTTGCACACCGCAGTTGATAATTATCTCAACTTGCCTCTACCTAACATCTCTTTGTTTACGAACCAGTAACCAACATTTTTACAAGCTAACACAGTAATTATAAAGTGCTTGGAGCAGAGCAGTAGTTGACAAAGATGGTCATAATGATCAGGTGGACGTATCTGGTGCTACGCAGTGTGTTCATTATCCTGATATCTGTGAGACTGTGAACAGACTACTTTTTACGCTTTTACTTTCTTGTCCTGTATTGGTGGCTGGGCTGTTGGTCTGTTCGTTGCGTGTTTTGTGCGTACCTCGTCACGTCAAATGCATTTATCATCAAAGGAAGAAGAGAACGAAGACATTGTCTACGAATTCATTGAGAATGACTTGACTAATAGAAAGAAGTCCTACAGTCGAAAGAACTTCCTGTCCTAAAAAATCATTCGATTCCATCACGCACAGTACTTGTTCCGTTCTAACTGACAAGTACATAAAATGAAACAGAAGTACATGCCATAGGAATACTGTTACATAATAATATTCTGCATTCTGCGGATATGAAATGAAATGATGACAAGATGCAATATGCACTGTCTCCAATCTATAACGTGCATGTTATAACGTAATAAACCGGTTCAAAACAGGGCGTAAACAAGTAACGAATGGAAGAGTGACACTGGGATATGAACTACGACATCGTAACATTAACTGAGACATAGATTAGGTAAACTGAGAAACCGTGTTAGCAGCAATATAACTGTATTTAAAAATGTCAGGGCATTTAATCGAAATATTTAAACATTAGCGATTTCTAAATTTAAATTTAGCGGTCTTCACTTTCGAACTTAAGTAAAATTCACATAGCAGTATTTAGTTAGTCTAAAGGGTCAAAGGTCATGAAGGAGTCTACCGATTGACCCCATCTGCAAACTTAGCCTTCCAATGGCCCACTAAAACACGTGTTCCAAGTTTGAAGTCATTATCTCAAACCGTTCTTGAGTTATCGTGCGATCAGACGGACAGACGCAAAACACTTTCTTATACAAGTAACATTCGTTACTTAATAATGTACCCATCACATTAAAATTTGTGACGGCAATATTAAGGAACAAGAAGATGCAACGTACGTTTTTGTATCTCATATATAGCTGTTGTAATTATTTACCACCAATTCTTCACAATTAACTATTTATTTAGTTAATAGTAATTAACTTTCTTATTATTTTAATTTCCTGTTGTAGTACATTACATGAAGATTCCGGATACAGCGAACAAAACAAATAAGTACGAAACGAATACTGCGACTTCCCTTAGAATACAAATTAGTTCGGAATTACGTAATTTTATATAATTTACAGTCTTCTTTACTTACTTCTTGAATGCTACAAGTTGTAAAAAATAAAGACTGAAAAGATACTCCATCACAATATTGTAACTAGTTATATTACGTATTATAAATATAACCTTTTTTGGTTAGCCCGGTAATTCTGGTGTATAAATAAAAGAACAAATCGTTGTATACTTTTCTTCGATGGACTCATTGACGCCCATTTAAAGAACTACCCGCAAGTGATCCGAAATCTCAAACATGCCGACGAGAGGATACTTTGGTCTTTCCAATTTCACCCTCGCTTATAACTTATAATAGAAAATGAAAACGAGGCGCATCGGCTTCTGTATAATATTCCACTTTAATAAATAAAAGTTGTTAATGAAGGCTGGGAGAGTACTGTCTGTGCATGTATAAATAGTAAATACGCAGTAGACATCCTTCTGTTATGAGATGAAAAACTGAGTTGGAAAAAAGCATTCGGATGTTTTGTGACTGTAAACCCAGTTTGTAGAGAGGAAGATTAGCTGATGCACAGGAAGGTTGTTTTTTGTATTTGCATTTACAACCGGTATTCTCCCTGTGTGTCGTGACTTCTTCAGATCCTCGGCAGTAGTATTTGTAGTAGCGTGTACACAGACAACACCGCACTGCGCACGTAATAACTCCCTGTGTATTCCCTCTATATGAATATGAACAGTGCACCTCTAATATAGAATCTGCTAAGTCGCTAATATTATGAATCTGAAGAAAAGAAGAGCGACCCCAATAAGACAATACCCCACATGCTCTTCTCCATTTTTATCGTCGACTAGCAAGTCTCATCATCACAATAATCCTCCCAACAGTTTTTTATTGCTCGCCAGTTTATTTTACAGCTCAAACTAAAAAATACTCCGCTCGCATCATCCACTTCACATCAGATTCAGACACAATTTCAACTTCTCTCTCTGCTTTATTAATATACTTCTGTGTGCACTTACACAAACTAAACCATTTTTCTTCTTGGATGAAATAAAAAACTTTCATAGCTTTACAACGCGAGTCTGAAGGTGGAGAAGTCAGCAGAGCACTAATAAACTATAAGCAACGATAATGTCATAAGTGCGTCCTGCGTCTTTCCAGCCAAAGCCCCTCAAAGTTCTGCTCGTACAAAATCTTTTCCCGTTTTTTCTCTTTTTGGCTCCTGCCACGAATTGCGACCTCATCGGAAATGGTGGAGGGTTTTGGCTGGATTCTCTCTTCGCTTGTGTCTTTCCTGTATCATCATAACTGTAATTGTTATTGTCAATTGTCCGTATTCAAACCCAGAGCCGTGGCAGTGGCTGTGAGACGGATAAAGATGTTGTGGAAGGATGTGGATGGGAGGAATACCTACTCAAACATTATTTGCTTCTGACACAACTCTTCTTCCTTCAACTCTCATCTGCTGCGTTCCTTCTTAGTTCTTCGTATCCTCAAATTGCTACTGCTCTGTGTGACCCCGTGTGCTGCCGTTTCTGCAAAGTTCACAACTTTTACGACTTTATGCCAAGTTTGTCTATAAAAGTCTTCATCCTAACCGAAAGATTTGCTTACTTTTTTAACGAGATTTTTTATTCCTTCAGAAGGGTCGTAATCATATTCTTGGCGAAACAAAAAATTAAAAATAAAAACATTCTGTCTGAAGTAAATAAATTATTCATTTGCATTCATGATGCATAAACATAAATACTGCATGCATTATAGTACCTATGTAGGATAAGTATTACTGACAAGTAAATTATAACTTTGATTTTATCCGAGTTTAGTACATCTTAGAACATTTTATAAATATGATTCAAGCTCGAATTCATGCAATTACTTATTACTTTAAAAGTTTGTTAACTAAAGGAAATAAATGGGAAATGACATTTAAGAAAAGAACTTAACAATTCTAAACGAAGACTATTAATAAATAATAGAGTTGCGTAATACGGTCTTTAACCTGAATTTACATTTTGCATTGACAGTTATGAATGAATACTCCAAAACTAAACAACACGATTTGAATATTACTATTTTGTTTACTGCTTAATAATACGAGTAATAAAATGAATAATTCAGCATAAAATGGTTCTGGTGGTACTGGATGTATTACTAGCTGAACCAGCTCCTGGTCTAACTTACTTTCATAGGTACAATTAGATGCAACGAAAACTCGCAAAATATAAATCTGACATTTACGTTGTAAGACAGGATGAGACATGGAAACAACAAGATATGAAAGTCACAATTTACTTAGTATTCCGTAGATTGAGAAAATGGGAAAGAGGATGTGCCATGATATGAAGCACTCAAAATATTATACTGTAGACTATTTCCATATTTATCAAACCTGTTTTCTCACTTTTCAACTGAAAAACAATACAATTTGAATTTACATATTAAGAAACATGACACGGAGTTTGATGCTCTGAACTGTGCTCTACAATACAACTGCTACTACAACCAACTGCGTCGTTTGTTGCTTACTGACATGAAACACGGAGCTATTTGCATAAAATGAAGCTAAATTCACCAGCTCCTGATTTATTACACATCTAATATATCATTGCACTCTCTTAATTACTCCTTATTCCTGTTCATTTCACGATAGAACAATTAACAACTGCGTGGACTAGCATTAGTTAGTAGAGTAAAATTAATTAGGACTTTGCCCGCTCTTACTGAAACTACTTATTGGGAAACAAGTTGTAAACGAAACCTGAACCCCAGTCAAATATTATCTTTGGCCATTGTGGCTCAGTTTTGTCGATATTACAATTATGTAATCGAACCAGTTCAAAGTTCGATCATGAAGAAGTCATGCTACACACTGCAGACCGAAATATGTATTACAATTAAGCAGACATGTATATTATAGTACAATGGTACTATGGAAGGTTTTGTTCATATCTTAATGTAAATACCAATAGTGCAGAAAAATAAAGGGTTTTAGTGTACTAACTGATAACTAACAATAAATAGCTACAATTTTATTCCGGCAAATCAAAACGGCAAAGTGTGCATAATGCGTTGAATCTAATCCCACCCCAAAACAATCTTCTGAATAAGAGCATGTAATTTGTATTTGCTTATCCGGAATCCTTAAATAGAAAATGAGAGTTAAGGAACTTATGGTATTTAATTTTATACTTGTATATAGCTAGACAAAAGAAAAGAGCGAAAACTGATTTAACCTTCTGCAGAAATACCAAATTGACGACAACTTTCGTCTATCTGTATATATTATACAGCTACATTATGCTATATGTTAATTAAGAAAATGGAAATTGTACTGATTCCCTCATCTATTTCACAAATTATCTTGTTTTCGCTGTGTATCAGCATAGTAGACGCTATCTGTATGATGGCATTTTAATAATCATACACACAATGCACCTACTTTTGTGACTTTATAGGTTTCCCATGTGAGTGAACATTTGGAATGGAATGTTTTTGCACTAAAATTAATGGTGGTTATGAATCGAGTGTTTCACAAACAATGGGTAACTAAGAAAGTATTTAAAATTGTATTTGAATAAAGAGTGAATAATTATGATGGTTTATTTAAAGTTTGCAGCACACACTGACAGGTCTTAATGAAGACATTTGTATAATTCATAAAATTATTAGCAATACTAATACTATTACTTATTTATAGGTATATATATACTACATTACATTTCTACCTATATTGCATATTACATTCACTTTCACAGAAATTGTCATTATGTGCATTAGCATTATACTTTCGATAATTTGTTTTAACGGAATGTTCCACCTTAAATTGGCGACATACGTCTTATGATTGTAGTATGCTTACTTATAAATATCTGTCAGATTAAACACAGGATTCACTGATGACTTAAGAATAAATATCATTGAAAATCACATCAGAATGCTTCAATAAAACAAATCGATTAGCAAGCTTGTGAATCTGCATTTACCTGTACACCCTTAATACATATCGTCGATTTACATTTTCTTGTCGATATACCGACTGAGTAATCATTGACTCTTTGTTTTCGTCTTAATCTAAAACATTTCAATGTGTTTTGAATCTCATTGTGGAATAGTCTGAATTTGAAGGGAAGTTGCATCAAAGTTGATAGTTTATTAATTAATGACACAAAGCTGAAACGGCGATATATGCGAATTATATTTATTTATTTATATATATATTTATATACTATGTACGATATATTTTATATTATCTAATTGCATCGGTGTGCACAAACACGATAATTTGTCACAATATTTCAAATAAATACGAATACAAATTGTTAAGAAATGTAACCTAAAGACAGTATTAAATAATTTCACTCTAGTTCACAACACTGCCCTTGTGAAACAACCCCTGAGATTTTCCTGCATCATGCTCGGAACAAAACATGACTTGGACCAAAAATAGAGACATTCTCATATTTTCGTAATTCAAATACATGGCCTAATACAACGTCTAAAAATGCTTACAATGCTTATCAGTTTCTTTAATGAAATGACGAGTTATCTACAATTATACACACAATTCTACAAAAACAGCAAGAAATCTTTTTAATTTGCTGATCGTGTCAGTAGTTGTAAAAGCTCCCAAGATTGTAAAACTTTGTTAAAATACTTGGATTTAAAATTTGCATCTATGGCTATAGATCACTGCTGAAATTTTATGCAACAAAATCTACCTACGAGGATTTTTTGATTGAATAATTCAACTTGACAACTCTGTCGAGTACACGTTTTGATATAAACACTAATGTGACAATCTGTGGCAATGCCATGGAGTAATTTCTACATATTTTACACAAGTAAATTAATTTGGCTGCAAGTAATTCTATTTGAACTGTAAAAGAGGAACAAACCGACATAGGTACTCTAATGTATATACTTATTACTAACTAATAACAAAATTGCTTATGGATTCATTACGTAATTTGTTTAGAAAACAAGGAAATCGTACAGAGTTTGAACAAGTGTTGTGTTGATAATAATAATAATGACATTTAATAATCTGCTAAACTATTTAAGATATTTCATAACATAATAATGTGGATCTATTTAGAGCTGCTGAGTATTTCAACGTGTTAGCAACTGTCAGGCATCTATGAGATTGTCGCAGGATTGTGACTTAAGGGAACTCGTAGTCTTCTTGTTTCGTCGATTAATTGTGATAACCAGGGACCCCAGTTTGACCTTCTTGAACATTGTGACAGCTTCTAGATGCGAAAGTCCGTCCACCGTCTCCCCATTGATGGCTAAAATTTCATCCCCTAAAAACAAAAATTAAATCAGTACAGATCTTATTTATAAAAAAAATATTCTTAAAAAGTTTCAAAAAAGGAATAAAGAAGAATATGGAAATTTGTTATTTTTTGTTCCACCTTCTTGAAGTCTACCGTCATCAATTGCCTGTCCATTTGGCAAAATGCTTTTGACGAAAATGCCCATATCACCTTTGGGAGAATCCTTTCCTCCGACTACCGTAAAGCCCAAAGGTTTTTTGCCGGGTCCCTTTTCAAAGACGACTGTGACGGACGTAAAGCAAGTGGATTTGGGTCGCCTGGGAAGTGTGCAAAACGACGGGGACTCATCTTTGGATTTTTTGTTTTCTAAATTGTTGTTAGCAGCGGGGGAGTCGAGTGCCAGGGACGCGGTGTTGGAAGTGGACTCCATCAGACTTACCACGAATTTCCTTCGAGCCGAATTGATGTCATTGCGACTAGTCGTATCTGCAAAGGAGACGCCATTCCCGTGCGAATTTTTTGCATTTCTTGGAACATCTCGCTCACTTTTGCTTCCTCTTTGTTTCTCTTCTTCATCATCGTATGAGATTTTAATGATTGTCTTGTTTTGGTCATCTTGAGTGATGTGACTGGGAGAGTTCAGTGACTGTGTGGAGTGCAGAGAAGAAGAGGAACCGAAGGAACATAATGACATAGAAGAGCGCAGAACAACAAGATCCATATCTCTTTTAAAACTGCTGTGCAACATCGAGTACACTTCGGCCAGGGGAACACCTCGAACGAATTTCCCGTTGATGCTAATTATCTCATCTCCAATGTGTAAATCTCGTTGACTGAAACAAAAAAGAATTGGTTAAATAAATTGCACAGAGCCCATCCTGAGTCTGACAGGGAACAGGAAAGAGGCTGCGGAATAGAAAAATGTGAGCTGTGTGGCCCTCTTTAAGAATCACACAAATGTACGTGCACAAACAAAACATTTTCTCACGAGACATATTCAAAGAGGAAAAAACGGAAAATTAATATTTTTGTTCTACTAATTTGTAGAAACAGTGTGTGATTCTCATTATTGAAGTGACTTAGGTCTTACCTGGCGATGTGGCTGTCGGGATGAATTGAGCGGATGAGATAGCCACAAGAAGATGAATCATCTGGGTTCTTTTCCAAAGTGATTCCAAGATCAGGTGGATATCTATTATTAAAAGCCGCAGGAATTCCATGTAAAAGATTTATTTTTCGAATGCGAACCAGTTTGTACTCTCCTCCGTGCTGCTGCTGATTGCCGTGACTGTTTTTTGCTGCGGAGCGTTGCAATTGGTGTTGCTGTTGCGGTGTGAGGTAATCACTGACATTTGTAGATAAATTATAACTATTGCGGTTGGAGTTGTTCGAGTTGGAAGAAGGGTAAGAAGATGATGATGGGACAGAGGAGTGGGAACTAAAGTGATTCTTCAACGCAGACACAGACGACGAAGACAAAGGAGAATTCCCTTGACCTTTCCCTCTTGCTGTTTTCGAAGTGGAGTATTTAGAAACACTGGCACTGCCACATATTTTATCCGCGAATGTGTTCATCTTCAAAGGTCTCTCCAACCAGTGCAGATCCGAATTACTTTTGTCTTTCATTGAAGTCGTTTCCCACAGTCGTCCGGCTGAAGAATCCTCCAGATCCCGACTGAAGCGAACAGAGCAGCAACTGCCATCGTTGTGTGCTGAAGAAGCTCCTCCATGATTTCCCATCGGTTCATGCAGAAGAGAACTTGTGTCTGCCAATTCGTGGACAATCCCGCTGTCACCATCAGAATTGTTGCTTCCGCTTCCGCTCTCCTGACTGCTGTGACTGTGATATGATGCGGCGGAAGATGTGCATGTCAGAAAATCCACACTTCCTCCTAAACGACCCGCTGATACAACGGAAGGATCCAGCATTTTAGTTCCACTGGAAGAACGACGATGTCTACTCGAGGAATTTCCATACATATTGTTCAGATAAGGATGATGCTCCTCATCTCTTGCCATGTCATGATTTTGCCCGTCTTTCTTGTTGTCGTCTACATACAATGGATTCACACGAATCTCTCCGTCGTCATCATCATCGTTATGAGTAAATTCGTCTAGCTGTGGCATTCCTCCGAAAGAAAAGCTTCGCACTTTTCTATCTTTTGTAATCGGACTCGCTCTTCCAGTGACGCTGCCACTCACATGATTTTTGTCGTTTTTACAAAAGCGGAAGAGCAATCGACTCGGAGTTTTGCTTTTATTTGAATTGAAACATTTATCAGAAACTTCTTTCAATTTCATTTTAAAGTTTTCATATGAAGAAGTGGTGCCAGCTCCGCTGCTTTCAGAGTGGGAATAACCTTTTTTCCCCGAGCTGTCAACGCAGTCTTTATTATTATTGGCTTTGGACTTTGAACTGAAGAGGAAGGAGGTAGAAGACGAAGAATGCGGAGGACTGGGAGGAGGATGCTTGGGCAAAGGAGGAAGACCCATAAAGGATTTGTGGCTGTTGTAATGATTATTGTGACTGTTGCTATGATGAGAGGATGAAACGGTGGCGGGGGAGGATGAAGATGGCGGACCGTGGTACGTTCTTGAGATTCGTTTCAAGCACGGACTGCTCTCACGACTTTTTCTGTGCGAAGGTGTTTCACTCGTGGGTGGTTGTGCGTGATGAGGGTGGTGATGATGATGTTGATGAAAAGAGTCTGGAGTCGGAGAGTCACAATACTCTCCGCCACAATTTCTTTGGTTGTGACATCCTTGGTGTTCCGAAGAAATCAAAAGACTTTGACAATCTTCCTCCCCTCCCTCGAAACGATAATTTTTTGGGTGAAACTCGCTGAGTCCTTTTGTTTTCCAATTGACTGATCTTTGATGTTCTTCGTCATTGACAATGGCACTTCGGAGAGAACTCAAGTCGACGTCGGAGTTGCAAGACGCTGGCTCATTTCTGATGAAGCAGGAGAGTTTGGCAGACGGAATAGCGGAGGAGGAATTGTGTCCTTGGTCACACCTGTTGCTGCTACTGTCAACATACGGAAGAGGAGTTCGACGAGGTGGCTGTCCAAATGCAAAGCCACCACTCCCCGTAGCAGTCGAGGGCGACATGGTGGTTGTATTCCTCGTAGGCGACCAACAACGAATTCTGCCAGAGTAGGACATGTGACGACTTCTGCGATCTCCACCCAAAGGACTGCACTGACCGCCGCCACCTTTCATCCCCTCACTCTCGTAACACTCGTCATTCTCTTCGCTTATTGCATCTTGACGTAATTTTCGTCGCAGCCACGGAGAGATACCTAAAATCAAACAAACAAAAACAACTTTAGTCTTCGTGTAAACAACAAACGCACTTTATCCAAAATATCATTTTCTTATTAGTCACATCATGATCACAAACACATCATTAATCTCAACTGCCGCATGTAAAACTACAACATATTATTATCCCCAGCTACTTCACAATCTAAAAATCAAACGCTATTCTGACATTTCCTGTTGTTGCGAATGAGAATTCCCTCAATCATTGTCAATTCATGCATACAACACAGAAATAGCTATTATAGTTTACCTAGGTACCACTGATTGGCGATCTAACGATGAGCACAGGTCTGACTGACTTCTACAATTTGTTTTATCTCGCAAAAAACGAAGCTACAAGGAGTCTCGAACAAACATTAAATTATTCTGATTATTGTGATTATTCGACTGCTACTCCTTGGGTACTTTCTTATACTTTTATACTCTGGCTAATCAACAGACTGTAACTTATTAGTACAGCCATCGTGTAGGTCTCTTCTATTCATTTATACCACAATATCCGCATTTTTTAAGCTACAAAATTAATGTTCTTAAAGATTCTAATGCTAATAATGTGCAATTGTTTTGTTGTGTGTTTAGCGTGAGGGAATTTGAGCATGTATTAGCATTTTCGCATCCTAAATGCACAATGCAGTATAAATAGCCACAATGAGACTGCAAACGCCCTTGAGCAAGAAAAAGTACTACATGCAGGTTAGTCATGTAGTCTAGGATTCTGTGCTGACTGTGGTAAATGATATTAAGGATTAGGGATTATTAATATAATGATGACTGAACTATTAAAAAATGTGTAAAAACTTGGATTACAACTACTGCCACCAGCTACTTGTTGTATATCCCAGAAAAATATCTTGGAATTGCCAACTCACAGAAAAGAATTGCCTTCATGATGCTGCTCTCCGGCTATGCTCTTCTGTTCTTGTGCAGTCAGTGCTGGTAATAATAAAATAACAATCTTTGGCGAGAGACTGTTAAAGCTCCTTGTTAGTATGCATGGTGTGTCTCTCCACTTCTACACTCCACCACCACACCGATCTACTCACTCTCAGACTCCCATTGCAAAGTGTACCACCACCACCACAGTGAAATATTGACAACAGGGTCCTTATCCCATCACTGCAGCAATTCTTAACTTTAACTCGTCATCAGCAAAACAGAATGTTGTCTTGATTCTTGTAATTCCATTACAATAGTAATGCAATGTGCATACCTGCATAGTTTTGTCTGTGCAGAGAACAAGCAAGAGCAGTCCGTTCATTCGACTACTTTTAGGATGCCTACCTCACACAAATACCCAATCGCCATTTAATATCTGAATTGTGAGTATAAGTTGTGTAGCTAAATAACTAAATAGTTTTGCAAGTCTGATCTCATCGCATGCATTTCTTTCCCATTACTTTGTTTATGTTGCTGTGTGAGTGCCTCTTGTGCTAAAGACATAATATTCTCAGTTTTAGCCAGCAATAATTATTCAAGGCGCAACTCTACGCCTACAGCAAAGCACATACGCAGAGAACATCATCAGCAATATCCAAATCTCAAATCATCTTTGCCTTTTACAACAACGCTCTGCCTTTCTGGCCGTGCATGTATACCTAATGTATTCACAGTTAGTAATAAGATCTCCGAACTACTCTGTACTATTATTATTATTATTATTATGCATAGAGAATGGAATACCAGCACACAACAACAAGCCTCTGCTGCACTAAGCGAAATTGCGATAGGAATGTAGTAATAATGTTAGCAGGAGGGTTTATTGAAGCAGAGGAGACTGCGAGTAGGGAACCACCACCTTTGCTAAACAATAAGCAATAAGTTAATAAATAGTTGTTGGATGGATGGAGGAGCAGCATGCAGTAAACCGAAGCTAAAGAAATAAAATTATTTGCAACAGTCAAGTCGAGTCTGTCTCTCTGTCGTCGGAAACTCCTTTTAGCTTTGAGCATTAAATTTTTAGCACACACTTAGCACACTTGAAGTTGACTCTTAAAAACCTAACTGTACTCTGACTCTGCTTGAATGAACAAACAATTGTCATTTAAATTTTAAATATTTTTTCTCGCTGCTCCCAAAAGCTTTCAGAAAATCTAGACAATGCATACACAAGTAGTTGAATATCTTTTAGAGCTCCAAAGTTTTCTTCATAATTACTCGCCACAATCAAATTTAAGGACATTTATATGCAACATTGACATGGACATGAGGACATGACATCATCAAACTAATTCAGACGAACAAGGGAAGGCAAGGCACGTTCTCCAACTACACATAATAAATACTCGTGATATACCACACACACAATAAATGCTTTTTGGAGAAAAAAATGGTGTGATGTGTTGTGTTTTGTATTATGGCAGATTGGAATTCTCAAGTGTTAAAAAGTGTTGGAATTTTATTCTGCATGTGCTAATGATTGTTTAATTGAGTCCTGGCAAAGCAAGCCAAACCAAAAGTCTATTGTATGCATTGTATATGTGGCACTCGTTGAAAAAGATTCCAACAACCAACAAAGCAGATTTGCGCTTTTATTACAGACAATAACACATACGCACACACACAAGTGTTTTTTGAGAATGATAATAGTTTGGGTAGGTACTGAGAATGGCAGTACTTTGTAAAATAGCAAATGGTAATGTCTGTAGGTAAAAGTAATTCATCTGGTGCACACACTCTGTTATTACTTCACTATACGGGGAAATGATGACATGTAATCAGAGTCTGTACAATTATAAATGAGCCCAGCCAGACACTCAGGTTCCTATTATTACTCCACTCTATATGTGCCTAAGACATTTAACACGTAACTGTGCATGCGGTTGTAGAGTGTACAACATGCCTAGCCGTGGACGTATAAAAGTAATCTAAATGACTAAGTATCAAGTATAGGTAATAATGAGAGGCAATAAAAAGGTAAGGCACAAAGCCGAGCCAAGCCAAGTGATCCACCCACAAGGAATGACGTAGATTTAAGTGTAATAATAATAAAGGAATGTTTGCTAAAGTCTAAAAAAACTACCTACTGCATTAGGTACATAGCTGTTGCTTTTGTGAGATTGTCTGTGCTGACTAAATTCACTCAAGTACTGCTCCTGGCTCTTTTTCACCACTGACAATAATGAGTGAGCTTTAGAAACGTTATGATATTATTCTGTACAGGAATAATAATACGCGAGAATGCTGCATGTCCTTGGTTGGCTGACTTGACCCTCATAAAATAATCGGACGTGTTCTTACGTGTTGCAATGAGAGATGAGATGACCATAATGAAAACAATCATAATAATCATATTCCATATTATATTCACCCTTTTTGCACTTGTATTTTATACAATACAAATACAACTCGCACCGTCCCAGTGTATTTTAAACGTACAGTACAGGACATACCTACACACAAACAAAGGCGACTTTCTGTGCAAATTGTAAATACTACAACCTTATAAAGGCTGATGTGGTGTACGCAATAATGCTATTGAGAAAATAATACTGTTCGTATAAGAAATATCTGGAGTGTATTAACTGCAATCTTACCTTGCCTAGTTATATTATATTACACTGCAACCAATTTGTGCTTTAATTTACTCTGCTGTGTACTACAAAGGATACTTATCTTTGCATGTATAACAACAGTGATGCCGGTGAGATGGAAAATGACGACCACGAGTTTAGCACTCGCTAATATCTGCAGACACTTTGCAATTTGAAATGTGCCTATTCTATTAGTAATAAGTAGTACGTACATAATGGGTAGGGTTACACTTGGATTGTACTTAAAAGGCAAGGCACTACGTAACTATACATTGTAGTATTGGCAATTTACAACACACCGATTGTGCACAAAAGTTGGACTCTGCTTAGAATTACTACTAGGCCATCGCAGAGACACTGAAATGAGACGTCTTAAGAAATCAAATCTTTTTGTGTTTTGTCGTCTGTTGGGTTGTTGTTGTTGATGTTATTGGGATGGTCCTCAAGTCGAGTAAAAACTCGTAAATCTTAACTGTAATCTTCTGTGCTTCAGTTGGCCATTAAGAACGATGTTAAATGAAGAGTACGTAACGCATGCATACACAATCCAACGTTCAACTCATCATAAGTCTAAGGAGACGGCGTAACGAACGACAAAGAAGATTACGTCCATATTTCATTAAATAATTAGACTATTGCACTTTAGCCGTAATTCGCTGAATGCTCAATCCCCTCAGATAATGCGATCTATACAAACAGGACAATACAAGGCTGTGCTGTGCCATTGCTGAAAGACGTCTGTGACATTTAAAGCTGTAGAATAGAATATAACAAGATGATAATGATTTTTTAATTTCTAAACACATTTACTTGTACACAACTGGCTGCTACAGTTTTTGCGTGGAATACTTTGTGTGTATGAAAGTACCTACTAACTAAACTGACAAAAGTTAAGTAGACTTTGCAATAATTTGTGTCTGCATGGTTGCCATTTGCTAAAATAGAATGAATGCGAACGATCCCTTCAGCAGCGTCGTTCATTGAATGAGATAATTTCTTAATGAGGCGTATCAAGTTGACTTGACATTTTTTCTTTTAATTGCACGTTTTATAACCACAATGGTAATAAATAGTTCATTTGAGTCAGTTCTCTTGGAGTGGACTGTAATATCACAGTAATTATGAAATGAAGTGAACTGAGTGGAGTGGAAGGAGGGAGATAAGCGTGAGTTCAGTCAGTTGGAATTGACTCCACTCTCACAGAAATTTCTTGGGCTCACCTTGCCTTCAATTCAGGATCACATCGCATTACAATATTACAACAACTAAACAGTTTACACACGAGATAACTATAACTATTAAATAATGAGTCGTCATTGTCGTTATCGCGTGTGCATGTACATTCCAATGCAGAAAAAACTTTTCACAAAAATTGACCAAATGATTCTATCGACCACACAACTGCAATTACATCTAATGAACATTCAAATCACACGTACACACACATAACTAATATACCTCCTCACATTCTTAGCCATCAACTGTACCATTCATGAATTCCTGCATATACGGACAATAAATGCAAATACAATAGCGACGGATACACAATGCGTATATGCAACAGGTGTTTTAGTGAACTGTGCACACATCAATAGCCCTGTTCTGGTGATGAGTCTGAAAATGCTAACAATACCCTCACTAATATTCCTTAGAATACTAAACAGGCCCAAGAGCACAGCATTAACTAATTCACATGCAGCAGTCGCATACACACTTAGACAGTGACAGTCAATATTTGTAGATTGATAGACTTTATGACTTGCCTGTATAGCTGGAGTATATACACATGAGTATTATTAAAACGTTTAAGGTGTTTAGTTTAAGAAAGTAAACAAAGAAATTCTCACTATGTAAAATATGTGGTGAGTATGTGCCCTGCGGTTGTTCTGTTTTATAAGTACTTACTTTGCTGTAGGCATATTCGCATTTGTTCACATTTAGCTATGGCTACTCACTTTGTATATAAATCACGCACTTGAGTGCAATGTGAGTTATAGCTGCCAGATTGTACAAAAATACAAACTAAAAACTATTTTGAGTTAAATTGCTATTGTAATTTATGTATTTGTGTTGCATGGTTGTCGTATGCAAATACGGTAACACTATAGAGCTCCGTTTGTGCTTTATTGTGTTTTGTGTGCAGTGAATGCAAATGCCTGCAGTCTGTAGCTGTAAAAATGTATCGACGCTGCTGCTACTCTTCTAGTGCGAGTTTGATGGTATAAAAGAATACGTAGAATATCGCATGCAATGCAAATGCGGCTAGATCACAAGATTATTCTTTGTAGGTCTTGAGAAAATTGTTATCTTTGTATCTGTGGAGATATCAGAACGATATTCTCGGCTTGTAAATGTTTAATGCCTCTCGCGGTCATACCATGTAATGTAATCCTGACTTTTTCTAACTTTATGTACACCAACTCACAATAAGTACGTTACGTGTGTTTGTGTGTATTTGTGTACGACTTTTCCTTTAAAAGTTATTAATTAAGCCTTATCCCTGTTACGTAACTGCTGCAGATAATAATAATTCCTACGCATTATTATTTTGCTAATTGCTGAATTTGAAAGTAAACTGACGATATCTTCAGATAATTTTAGATAAGACTCATAAAAATCTAGAACTGGTGTGATGTTTATCTTTTACATGGAAAAACAAATGTGCCTTTCATGTTGTTGATAGAAAATAAGTTAATGAGACTCACTTCTTCCTCGGGAGCGTCTTTTGACTTCTGTTGGGGTGGCTGGAGCCGAGGGAGGGAAGAAAACGATTTCACTGCCACTGTCGTCGTCATCTAATCGTAAAGGTGACAGACTTAAAAGCTGGGCACCGTTCTCACTGATTTTAGAGCCGAACCACCTCATCTCACCTCGTCTCGGCGAATAGGCGTACACACGGGCAACAGTCCCAGCTCCTTGTCCTCCGAAAACTGAATCACAAATAACACAAACTTAAATAAACACCAGGATTCACAATTTGCATAAAAACTCAGAATTTTTCACAACACACATGAATCTGAAAGGAAGGCAGAGAGAAAGAGAGACAGTGGAGAGGTAGACTGGGTTTGATTTCTGACTGACTTTGAAGAATTGAATTGAGGACGCACAGTTGATTGATTCACATCGAACAGAAGTAAATCTTGTTAATGCTAAACTCTTCTAACCATTTTATATGCAACTAAAACATTGATAATGATAATCAGATTCTCTAAACACACCAAGAACACATTGGCCATGCTGTGGCATGTACTTATATCCAGTTTGTATTGCATAGATGTATTGAGTTAAATGATGGTGTTGTTGGTACACGGTGCATGCCTGGCATTCTAAAGAAACCTTTTGCTAATAAATAGTTAAAGTAAATCCTTCTTGTTGTTTTGTTGGGTTGTCTTGCTGCTCTGTGTCGTGCTCTACATGCATGCGTGCAAAGGCAAAGATGAATGCAAAATAATGCAAATATTTGGGTGCATGTCAAGTCGAAAGGCAGTTTAAAGCTTAAAATTGCGAATCAATTGATGAATATCCCATACACTCTACTGGTAGCAGGTAGATTGTATGTAATTTGATGAACATCTCTCTGTATTGGCAGCAACACACAAACCGAATGAATTCTAATGGAGAAAACAAGTTTGAGCTTAACTTGACCACGTACTGCCACTCAGCCACTCTACGTGTGTCCGTGTGTGTGTTACTAGTCGGAATCCACATCGTCTCTGTGTTTATCAAATATTTCTCTCCCCTCTCATTTTATTTTATAATAAACATGCGAGTGCACTATATACCTAGTAGTCTCTTAGTCTCTAATCTAATGGTATAGTGATATGGTCATCCAATCCCATGTAAACCTCCTGAAATGATGCTGAGGATAAATTATCAATACAGCCATCAATACATTTACTTTACGACTTACTTAGTTCAATCTCTGTTCACTTATTTACTTCAATTGAAGTTTTCTATGCCATTCCTACGCTACTGCTGCTCCTGTCACTTGCACTCCCTTCAGCCCTATACCTTCTATAGGTACAAATGGACGTGAGTTAAGAAGAAACGGATATTGAGTCGATATAGTAATAACATGGCAAAGTAGATGCACATACCCAAAATGAAGTTTGCAAGGCACGCCTTAGAAAAGAGAAGTTATAAGAGAGGAACGTGAAGGCAGAAGGCGAAGTTTCCACATGAAAAGAGCGAGGGAGAAGAAGAAAACTGGATTAATTGTCATTAATCAGTATCAACAACATGCAGCACTCATAATTAGGGAGTAGAGAATGTATTACGCTCCTCTCAGGTATTCGTGAGAGGGGAAATAAGTAAATTGCTCAGACAAAACAAAACAAACCACATGAAAAGAAAACGGTTGGATTCCCCCATTAATACAAAAATTACAAGTTATTTCAGAGTCTGTGAGAGTAAAACGCACCAAACAGAAAGACTGAAGACCACTACCAGTTTCAATCACTTTAAAGAACACATCACAGAGTCGAGAATTATTTTCTAGAGCTTACAGACAGAGTATGAACTTTCAGCTATGTTTTTTGGTTGAGACGCTGGTGCTGTTATTTTGATAATGCAGACTGCAGCGGTGCAGACAATGAAAACATTTGGAATGTCTATGCCTCTGAAGAATTCCCATTTCCAACAATTCCTGCGTTGCTTCTGATCCACAAAACACTCGCACTGATTCACTTAAAATATGATTATTGTTATTATGTAGGTATTACGAATTGCGATGATATTGTGAGTGTACAAAGTGTACATTGAACACGCATACAAAAGAAATACAAGGCAATAGACAATTGGCAGCGTAGCGATAGTGGAACATTACGTATCAGAGATCTGCCGTGCCAAATAATTGCCAATTGGAACAATGAATAATTTAACTAACAAACAAAGAACAGAATTGAGTTTTATATGAAGAATGTCCTCGTCTCTCGCTCATGTTGCGTTTCAGATGAAGTACACGAGAGAAATGTTCGCAGCCAAAGCTCTTTGCTCTGTTTTCCTATTTCGCTTCGTTTAATGTTGCTCTGCTGTGGCTGTGTGGTGGCAGAGTTAAGTTAGTCAAGGCAAGGCAATGCATTTACAACAAGTGTGCTCGAGTGTCTGCCACAACAGAGTTGTAGAGCAACATGGAATATATTAAAGTGAATAAATATGTGGATGATGTCGACATGGAATATATTATGGCTGGGACTACATGACTCCTCTGCGAGCTATGTGTGTTGTATGAGACTGGTGGAAGAGAACTGCGAGAGAATGATCCATTTCGATTGAATGTTCATGTGTTGTTTGTGTGGACGGACGATATGACGACGGGACGAGACGGGAGGAGGAATGAATGACTCATACCAAATGCAAAATGCAAACAACCCACACACACATAACAAACTTTATAACTATATCACGTTATTAATAAAATAACAAAAACCCTATACACA
This sequence comes from Pogonognathellus flavescens, assembly GCA_019776165.1. Lineage (NCBI taxonomy): Eukaryota > Metazoa > Arthropoda > Collembola > Entomobryomorpha > Tomoceridae > Pogonognathellus > Pogonognathellus flavescens. Next base: position 30,449 of record JABASD010001998.1, read on the forward strand.
GCTCCAACACAAAATCTACCACACATTTACTAACTACATCAAATAGACAACTACTGCACTACTCCTACTACACTTAACTACTTACATTCTTATACTATTATTACTATTCTCTCACTTGTCACTAATAATTTACTAACTACTTTTACTACTACGATTACTATCACTACTACGATCCTCTACCCAATTTACGCAGCGTAGTGTTGAAAAAATAGACACAGAATAACATGAGAGTTTCTTATAAGAAAAAACGCCACATCATTTGTGTACTTTATTATATGTGCTATAATAACTACTGTCCGTATAGAATAAACCTGAGTACAAGACTCACGAAGATTTTGTTTGTCCACTGAAACGTTATAGTGACAAGAGCCTCGTCCATTCATTTATATATCCAAATCTTGCACAGTGCATGTTGGTAATTATACTTGTAAGATAGTTTCGTTTAGTTCAGGTCATGTTTTGGTTATCGCCAAGTCATTTTCTTCTGCGTTCGATGTAGAATGTAATAGGACAATGAATGGCAGAAATGTTTCTGAATAGGCATGCAATTGTGCATATGCCTCAAATGCGTAATGATCTACGTTCTACATTAATGCCTAAATTCGTTCTATTACTAAATACGAAAAATTGCACTTAGCACATGTGTAGTGGAATGGAGTTCCTATTTTATGTAAGGTGACTATTTTGTGACAGCCACTACCATCTCCATCGTGAACTAACTAGACCAGCGTGAACCGCAGAGTGTACAGTGCCAAAAGTGAAAGATGTCAATATGAAATCCAATACATGCTCGTTCTCCTCTTGCGATAAATTAATTTAAATTGCTTTTGTTTTATTGCACATATAAAATAAAAGTAGGTACTCAGTGCACGATCAATCAACTAGCTCATTAGAAGCACTACCTTTATTCTCCTGTAAGGAACTCTTTTGTAAGCAATGATGATGCTGTGGAGAGTGACTGAGTCGGTAACCGGATACTTCCGACCGGAATTATTTCCGACCCTACATTATTTCCGACCTACAACACTTCCGACCCAATTATTTCCGACCCGGATTACTTCCGACCCAAT
>JABASD010001999.1:0-31484 GCA_019776165.1 Pogonognathellus flavescens
CATCACATTTTAGAAGTAATTACATATTTTTACTACCCCAAGGGGGCGACTTATTTGGCGCCGCGAGGTACATAAGGTCCCCTTAAAGTTAATGTCATCCTCGTCATTCTCTCTCTCTCTCTGTCTGGCAAGTTATTTGTGTGTATCTGTAGCATCATGACGTGCATGCACCCCATCAAATCACACAGCATTTAAAAAATAACCTGGAAAACTACGTGGTGATGTGAAAATCAAGGGATGATAATGATAAACTCTCGAGTGAGTACATTATCATTGATAATAAAACATAATACAGTGTGAACGTTAATGTAGGATTTTCGGCGGACAAACAATAGATTTTCCGTTCGGTCCATTGACTATTATGAAAAGGTTCCGGAGGCGAGCCGAAGGATTGTGTAAGCAATATTTGGAGGGGCTCTCTCTCTCTCTCTATTCATTCTCGCCTTGTTTTGTTACTTGACTCTCTGTATATGGAGTCAATTGAATTCACAATTCACTCAACTCGTCTCAATTCAATTCTCTATTCCCATGCATTACATTACATTATATTACACCACATTACATAAGATCATGCACAGGACTGTTAAGGAAGACCAAGTAGAAGACAACGAAAAGGAATGTAATGCAATAATGCAATAGAATCGACTACAATATAAAACGACGAAACTTACAAGGCGATATTATTAATAGCATTACTTTCGTATAAGTTACTCGTTACATTTCTTGCCTACCTCTAAACGAAACGATTGAATTTTTCTTTCACATCACTATACAACAGGCAGTTTCATACAATCAGAGTAGACGTAGGCACAATACAAATGTAAAATGTATATAGGAACTGCATTACCTACAGCGTATAAGCTATGTAGTATAATTTACGCATAGGTGTATTATCAATCGTTGTGTATCTGAACTCAAATTCAGATTTAGATTCATCTGTTTTGCCTTCCTTCCTTTTCTTTTCTATTCTCCTCGTCAATCTCTTCTGTTCACTTCGGTGCGGTAGATTTGGCTTTGGTTATGCAAATTGGTCATGGAAAAGTAATTTAAATCTGATGCTCCTCTGCAATACAAGTAGTAGTAGTGTTCGGATCTGTTGTCACGTAAGTGGCCATTTGGTGGTCGTGAAGTATAATGTACGGTGTATCACAATGTAATCTTTAACTATGGCTATATACTATATACTCTTGTATCTACTTACCAACTCTTTACATTTGGCATTTTCCTATTTTCTTAAGAAACTGATTTGCCCACTTCGCCTGTACTTTAGTTACTTTCTACACTATTATTTTTATTACCGTAGCACACCACAATCGACTCTGTTGTGCTGTTGTGTCAGTTGTGGAAAACCATCAAGCCACAAAGTTCACACAGTTTTCCTTAAACTGAATCCAAAACCGTTCCACAAGATGCATTATGGAATAAGGAGTATATAGCAGTAGTCGTAATAGATTAATGTAAAATTCATAGTAGAGTACATTGTGATGTAAGTAAAGTTCTGTTGTTGATTGCACGAGAATAGAATCACATTGTGAAGTGTAAAAGCACAATGTAAAGCAAAGCACACGTACACATTAAATTTCATTTGTCGGATAAAACACAATAAAAATGAAAAACGTATATAGTAGAGAGGGAATAAGAAGAGGGAACAAAAGGGTTGCAGATTGTCACTTGAGTGTTTAGCTCTTTCAATAAAACAGCTAGCTTTTTCCACCATATCCTTCTTGCTCTGAGTTTGCTTTGCTTTTTTAACGTTAACTCCGATTTACACACACGCAGACTACAATGCTACACTTTAGCAAGTTAAAAAATTGTATCTACGATAGTGTGGTGGTGTCTCAACAAGCTAAAAGCATTTATGTACAGAAATCAGCGTGAAAGCTTTCGCATGGAAAAATCATAAAGTAAATCTTTAACTTTGACGTGGTTCTTCTTACGGTTCATGGTTTATTCAGAGTGCTCCATTATGAAGCATTGTACATACAACAGACAAATTACCAACGACTATACGATACCTTGATAATGCTCTTTGAATACCGTACTGTATTTTATATGACATAAGAAGAAGAAAAATATTCCTGTGTTTCTGAACTGCTCTGCTATGTGGTGTGGTTTTGGTTGTGTATTCAGTTTTTGGTGCTTGTCTGTCATGTCAGTATAGAGTTAAGTAAAGTGTGTACATATAATATGCATTAATTTCACAACAGCACAATACACTCAAACATAATAATATGCAAAGCACAAGTTGCTAATGTAAATGTACTCGAGCTACCAGATTCAAGTCAAGTAGGTAAGCATGAGCCTTCTGATGTGCATACAAAATTTCATGCGGTTTTCTCCGTCTTCTCACTTCTACATTCACAAACCACACAATTACAATGGTATGTTCTAATCCTGACTGCGTAATGGAACTCCTCACATTTCCACTGACGTTAACATTCATTTACAACTTCATATATGCGAACAAAACGGCAAAGAATGAAGAAATCTCAACCAATGCAAACTCTTCATGCAATTTTACAGGAAATGCCGTGAAGTTTGATGTTAGTTTTACATTGGCTGTTTGGTTTATTTTGTATGGTTAATTCCAAATCTAATTTTATTCGAAGTATGTACAACCATCATCATATTGCATTACATTTTCCACACAGAATAGTATGCAGCAAAATATACGTTAAAGTAATGTTATAATATATAAGGATGGCTTTTGTTCATTGAATATAATATTCTGTATACGTATTGAAATTCCAGAAGCTAAAAGAGTAGCTAGACAATGAAAAATTACTCAAAAGAAACATTAGTAACCTGATTATTTCCAATTTGCTCCAAATTTTCCGTAGCTAATAGCGAAAGAACATCCTTGCCGTGGATAGCAACTCAAACCCTTTCTTTAAATTAATTTCCTGACCTATGTGAATGCTCAAACCACGCTATTCATTCCTTTTTGGGGTGAAAAATTGACTACTCAAAATCAAATCAGGTGCACTTGCGTAACGAAAGCTCATTTCATTACATTTCCTTGAGGTGAGATGAGACTCTCTAATTCTTAATGTAGCAGCAAAATATATTATTCAGTAATAATCTATTCTTATATTATATACTTTACACACAAGATGAAGAAACTTGATCATCCATTCTTATTATTTCAGTTTTACATACACACAGTACATAGATAGGTATATTGAGAGAGAATGCCTCGTTATCAAATATTTGAGCTTAAAATTAAAAGATTACTGGTTCACAATAATGTTTGTTACACTATCTGAAGCAGAGTCTAAATTATACTGTTAAAAATATTTATACTTACTAGCAAGTCCAGTAAATTTCACCCCAGCTTTACCAGAATGTTACCCAATGTACTATAATGTATATTTAACAGGAAAACATCAGTATAAGTATTATTGATAAAACTTGAAATGGTAACAAAAAATGTTTTTGCTAACATTTGGGAAGGTAGATAGTTGGATAAATAAGATTTCATATAGTAAATATTTACGTTAACTAAAATAACAATTAAGTCTAAGTTAATAATCAGATCGTACTGGCCCTTTCTCTTCTATCAGTAAAGTTTCTGTTTGCGTAAACGCTCAAATGACTATTCAATTTTAGACGAAAGCTATATCTATCTATTATGTATGTATCACTCTCCTATATACTTCATTTATATATGTATATATATACAGTAGGTGAAAATCTATATCATAAACTCTGTCTTAAGTATAATATTATGTTATGCGCTTATCTATGTACATTCTTAACCTATGTATAAGAGAACAACCCTTGTATTTCATTGTAGGTATTTTAAGCATACTAAACTGAACTAATAACCTGCTAACAGTAGCACTAGTGTCCACACAGTCTGCTCTACTGTCCTCACAGTTTGTAAATTGCTCCTAAGCAATTCATGTCTCATCTACAAATACTTTTCATACATAATGGGATAAGGCGTACATTTCAAATAGCATGTGGTGCGTGAACTGAACTCCGTGAATTCATCATCGCAGGGGTGCACACTGTGACAAAACTAACGAAACGTAGAATTTAGTTCATACTACCACTACATGTTTTGTATGAGTGTTATAATGTGTAGTTCATGTATTGTATGATGCTCTAATGGGACGAATTAACAATGAGCTAAAAAAATTCAGGGAGATGCAAGACAAGAAGAGACACAATAAAAATTAGATCCGATCCAGTCAGAACAAAATCGACTATAACGATATAAAACTCTAAACATTTTCTACTGTATTTGTTTCACTATTATCTTTATGTACACATATGACCCTGCCATTAAATTTCTTTAGTATACCTATACAAATACAAATACAGAGTATACTTTATACAGAGAAAGTACGCATTATAATGTAATGCTTACAAAAAACATATGTATAAGCACAACCACAGAAAAGACATCACGGAGCATTAATTTTATAAATATTGTGGACATATTATAAAGGCATAGACACAACAATAGTAAATAATGAAAGAAGCGCGTCATGTGCATCCAAATCACAAATAGGAGTTGAGGCTGCAGCGGTTTACAAATTAAGCCGAGGAGAAATACGCTTCCGTCTCCCACCCCTGCCCTGATAACGTAATAGAGGCTATTTATATGTACATTTTAGTAACACTCCATAATATCGTGACACTCGCTTCTTTAAATGCTAATTTTACCTTATGCTGTTAAATACATATTGTTTTTCTCAAAATTCATTCCAAATTGGGTTTATGCATGCTTTTTGTTGTAAATGTGTATTTCCTTACCCAAAATAGTAAAAGTAAGTAAGTAAATATTTATGCCTTAATATGATAATTCTTGTTTATCATGAGATGTAAAAAACACGGCTAGTCTGTTAACGTTCACAAGGGTTGCGTGTTTGTTAGACTGCGTAATTTCTATACATGAAATGCTCATCCGTGTTTGGATGAGTGAGAGACAGACAGATGGAAGGATAGATTACATTAGCTGAACAAATCGAGGAAAGATTTCGGGTGTAGATTTCTATTTTTATTCCGTTCTCTGTGATTATTGAAATAAAAGGTTCAGAGAAAATTGAATTAACATTTACAAAGCAAAGGGGTAACCGAAACACACACATACAAAATTCCACACTTGACTTTCATTAGAACTCCTATGCTTACACGTACAAAAAAAGCTTTATATATTTCCAAAGTTATGGAGTTTGGGGATTTTCTTTATGTCTGAAATCCAAAATAATAGATTTGAGCAGCAGAGCTATTAAAACTAAGTATGTGGTGGCTCTTACAACTCTGCAATATTTATAACCAGTATTTGTCACACGGTGAAGCATAGAGCAGTTACTTTCTCCATGTGTAAACTTTTACCTTATCCAATAATGGTAGTCTCTGTGAGAAAGAGCATTAATGCATTAGTCAGTTACCATACGTAACGTATAGTACTTATATAATATATACAACTTATGCAATCACAACTGTGGACACGGACATAAAACTCACCCCCACATACAACAGATTTTTTAGCATTCCCCCAAAACTACACAACTCAGCTCAATTCATATCAGACAGACAAATGTGGCAATAATAGAAACTTTAACTGCTCCTTCCGATTACCTCAGTGTGTGGTGTAACTATTTGTACTACATATATGTGGCATAAAAGACTGAAGCAGTACATACTACTCTGTATAGTCCTCAGCGTTGAATCCATTTATATAAATGATGATTTAATGTACTTATTATGACCCATAACGTAATCGGAAGAGAGGCAAACTTTTTTCCCCAAATTATAGCCATTATGCGATTACGGCCCATTTGAGAGCAGCACATAATCGAGTTCCTAATAGAGTTTACAGTTCATAAATAAATACTTTCCAGCATCCTTCCTGCCTTCTCTCTGATTGCAGCAGGACTTTTCTGTATGTTTCTGTCACATTAGATTACTCTGAATTAGACTCCCACTTTCAACAAAGAACATCTTATTACCCATCACATAACTTTGAATAACATTTCACTTGGCATAGAAAATATCAAAAAAAATTCCCGGTATAGGTACTTATATTCTTAATATTCTTTTTTTCAGTCGTAGGTTACCAGAGATTCTAACTCGCATTAAACACACTAATGAATGATTCAAGTATTCAGATTTAAAAGTCTCTGAATTACAATGGTTCACAAAAATGTATGCATAAAATGACTGAACACAATTCATCTCCTCTAGTTCATTCATTTCGTGGTTTGCAAAAATATTGTTTTAGGACCTTGCTGCATTCAGACCACTACTATTACTTAGTGTAGGTACATAATCAAAAAATCGACTGTTACCTTAACTATTTATCTTTGTATTTTGCATCAAAGCGACTGAAAAACACGGTAATATTCTCATTTCAACATGTTGTTGGTAAAAAAGAAGCAAACAGCTGTAACGAAAAGATTTACAGAGTAAACTGGAAGTAAAAAAGATTACAAATGGCTCAGTCTGTGTGAGTGAAGAGCGCAGAGCTGAAAATGAGACAGGAGTAACAAGAAAAGTCTCGGCAAATTACAATTAAGTGGTAAAAGCCATTTGGAATGAGCAGCACAGAGTGTAATGCCATTTCTCATGCGAAGCATACTCCATACGACTACTTCTATGCTAGGAAAATGTTTTTGTGTATATAACTCTAGAGAAGTTTTTAACAGAAAGTGTAGCAGTACGTACCTAAATGTGTCCTCACTCCTTACGAAGAAGCACAGAATGTGCTGAATGTAATGCAAGTTGTACATTACATGTGCCTATAGCTATGAATGCAGTAAGTAGCTGAATGGGATGTGCACACGGACCTTATAGGTAGTAATAATAATATTACGGTGGTAGTTACCATTATCATCAAAAATAATATATTGCATAATGCGACAGAGAAAATACTTGTAATAATGAATAATAGTTTTAGAGCGACGACAACAACGACGGTAAATTCTGTAGTCACATCATCTGCTGTGAGTTGATGGCATGGCGTAATGCAACGTAATGTTATGTTATTGTGATTTAATGTTCTGCACGCGAACATTACCTTTTTCTTTGATATCACTATTCTCTTTAGAATAAACGTATTAAGTATAATATGTAACATAAGTACACAGCATTCACGAAAAACGCAAAATATTTGCCATCATGGAAATAAATGCACGTGCACAACTTCAGCATAGCCTTAGGAATATTGTTATAATTTATTGAATCATATACTACTACTGCGTAATAGTCTTTTGTATACTTACCGCTTATAAAATCCTTTTATAAGCATCAAAAAAGTAAAAAGTGGACATTACATTTATATATAGAGTACCAGCGACAGAATGACGACAAAGATTTCAAGTACATATTATTATTGCAATGCAATCTTAATGTAAGAGTAAGAGGCAATAATTTTGCTTGTCATAATAACAGTATCATATTATCCACATCCCTACATTTAGAGAAACAAAGTTTTCGTTTCCGCACACCCCGAAGAAGAAGTACTTTAGTAGGTATCAGGACAATGCATATATAGAATCGTGAATTATATTATGCAAGTACCTACACACAGTCTCATTCATATCAAATCATAAATTCAATTCATATACACTTAAACTACTTACTATATTACATAGAAAATGTCGTATGTGTACTACGTCTACCTCGCTAATGTTATTTTGTTAGAAGTTACATTGAGGTAGACTGTGAGAAATTGTTAAGTTGTGCTTGTGCTTATAATACTTTACATTACATTACCGTAAAGTGGTTTAAGTATATTATGTACGTTAGTAAAGTAAAGTCAAAGCAATGTACAATGGAATGGCACTGGCAATTGAGAATTCCTCTTGATTCTTTGGCCGTTAAAAGAGATTGCGACAGTACGAGCAATAATAATACATATAATGCCTAATGGGCCGGTTGACTAGCGTTATTTTAGCTCAGATATTTTTCGTCGCCGCGTGTCCGCTCGCCCGCCCCTCTTTTCCTTTGACTTCCTTTTCTTTTGTGGGTGTTTTATTTAGTGCTTTTGTTCAGCTTACTGTTTATGTACTTTTCCTGTCCTCTATATATAAGTACTCTCTATGTTTAAAGCTGTCTATAGGGATTGTGCCAGTGCTACTCGAACTCTTTTCCCATACAATGTCACATCTTTAGTTATATAAATACGTATCTAATGGCTAAAGTCACTTTAGCAAAGGATTCAAAACTGTACAAGACAGAAATTGTTTGCGCTCATCCACGTCTCATCTGTGTGTAAAACTTTGCTCTAAAGAAACATAGCGGTTCCTTATTCACATTTTACAAGCATGTTATTACTATGGTATGATTGTGTAAAGAAAAGAGATTCTATTCTCGTGCCTTGTAGCACACCAATGAAATAAACATTTGCATAATATCCTTTCCTAATCATGGCCAACACTTACTGTAAATCTAACAATAATGTCCGTAATGATCTATACACGAATTTGATACCCTGATTTTCCATTGCATGTTGAACATGAGAATTTTACATTGTGCTCTTCTGTAACAATCAACTTTATATCAAATGCTTCCATCGAGTATCATCCCAGTTCATACTTCTCATGTCTTGTTAGTAGTAACACGAAAAATTTGAAGCTATTTGTTAAGGAAATGATAATAAATTATTAAATACACAATGCAGGTCGCAATTTTAAAATGGTGCATGCTCTAGTATCTGAAATAAAATTATATTATTGGTTACACCAGACAGAGAAAATCCATCTTGTACTAAAGTGTTGAAACAAAATGGATTTCAAAATATTTTGGTGGCTACAAATGATGAGATGAAAGAGAAATAAGATAAATGATGATGATGCGTATAGCGTTGGGTGTGTAAGTGCATTGAATCATGTTTCCACATATAAATACCTTACACAAAGCCATAAAAAATGCATATTATTATTAGCATTCATATAACAAACAGAATCGTATACAGAAATAAATTATATTAAGACTAATGTATTTGAATGAGATCTGATGGAATTTCGGATTGAAAATGAATGAAATTCAGATGTCTATCAGTCACCGGAATATTTATGAATGAATTTACACTGACATCCAAACAAACTGTGGTAACATGTATAAACGCATGCAACATTAGTATTTGTAATGTATTTATCTTACATGTAAGTCACATTTCACACAGTACAACAGTCCTCGAGCAAATGTTGTTATATACAAATACGTTGATCTTGTGTTGATAGTTGTAGTACGTGTAGTATAATGTGTTTGTGTGTAAATGTCTCAAGAGCAAGAGCTCAGAGTGAAATCAGACAAGTCAAGGAAGGTAGGGCTGTTGTATAGATGAGAGGCTAAATAGCTCTGTATTCATTCTTAGTTTGTTTGTGAATGTAATGCTAAAATCTCTCTGTGATGTTGGTTAGGTCTAGTTCTCTGTCTCCCTTTTGGAATGGACGGTTGTTAAATAGCTGATGTACGTTGTTAGTGTTGCTATTCTGTTTGTAGGCATTGTCAGGTTTCTGTATAAAGGGTTCTGAGAATGATAATAATAATATTATAAAGCCAATGTAAAGTAAACCAGCTGTGTGTCAGTCCAACTCGAGTTTTGTCTATAGTCCACAGTGAAATGAAGTGTTGGCTCTCAGCGGGGTCGAAAAATGTATATATTTTCAATACTCTAATTGAGTGACAAGAACCCCCCACTTCACACCTGTGTGACATCCACGATGACCTTTTAATCATACGCTCCATTCCTCTCCCGACAGCCAACAACAGCAATCATCGATTCCCTTTCAGACATATCAGCTCCTATCACCTTTGTTACATTACATTACGTTTTGTTATGTCCTTTGCATCTCCTTGCATTACACTACTATTAGTATATCAGTTCACCATTCTTATCATTATTAAAATTACACACAACAACCCTTTTGCATAAGTTGTACGTGTTTGTAGTTTGTAGGTACCTACTATAGATGTACATGTATATTTTTATATTTACCATTATTATTGACGTTCTTCGTTCGCCCAACCAAACGTTGTATTGTTAGTGTAGTATATGTTGGTTGTATGTGTGATGGTAGCTTTCTCAACAACGAAAATTCTTCGTTTGCATTAGATTGGACACGTTCGCGTTAAATACAATAAATCTCCCCTTTTCATATGTAAGTTGCATGAAGCTTTCAATAATGTAGTAGGTGCCCTTTGACATTTGTGGGTCCTACTCCAACATGGCATGTGATGTGTGTAACTCGATGTCAATCGCTGACAATCAAGTGTCATGCTCTCCAAAGGAAGGCAACAGATTTATTATTTTCTACAAGTGTACAATATGCATATGGTATATGCATAATGTGATGTAATCCAAGCACCGAGAGTGAAATATCGTCTTTTGTATGTTCATTTAGGAAAAATATGAATACATTCATTTATTACACCTTTATTTTAATACACATAAGGCAGGGGATTTATTTGTTGATAAAGTTATAACGAAGGGTTATGGTACTGAAGGTACTTACTAGAAAAAGTAAACCCAATGGGATTTACATACACATAATGCGTATCTATAATATGTAAACCAACAAATTGAAAATAGTGTGTACTAGTACACGAAAGGGAATTACTGAAAAGAGCTTAAGAGATAAGAATGTGAAAATTGACACATGTCACATGCACTGTGTGTTGTAAAATTATTATGTAGGTAATTGGTAAGCACAAGTATAAGGAAGCACGTAATAAATGTAGTGTATTTACAATTAGGTACCTGGGTTTACCTAGTGGACTCCTACATAATGAAATTCATGACTTATAGTTGGACAAGTACAAGTGGAAAATGGTGTAGATGTAGACACGTAGAGGCAAATTGTGAATACCTGGCACTTTTCCTTGATTCGTATTCAAGTTAAAAGCAATAATGCCTATTCTTACTTCTCACATTTACGATTTTGTTCGTTACATAACAAATAGCGCTTAGTTAGTTAAAGGCTGTATTCATCTCCAACTTAAAATTATTTATTACGTCAGAAGCTGACTGGCTTGTCTCTTTTCAAGTATCTTTAGGTAATATGTAAAGAAGTTTATGATAAAGTACGAAGCTAAAGAATGATGACTAGCACCTTTTGAGTGTTTGGCAAATTGGTAAATACACAAGACACGTCAGGCAAGCAGTGAGCGAGCAAGTAATAGAAGGAGCAATGTAAAATACATACATCAGTCCACTGTTTTGCAACATGCGATCATTCAAGTCCACTCAAATCCAGGTGGGTTAAGGAAAACTGTGTGCACTGTGCAGTTTAATACAAATATTATATGTTCCTAGTAGTAGTATTCAGCATGTGTTACTTATACATTACATACATAACCCAAGATCCTGGTTTTGGTAATTTGCAATCTGAAAAGGCACTTGAGGCAATTTTGAGTAGAGCGGCGGGTGTACGTGTATTAAAAGCCACGCTGAATTGTAAAGTAAAATCAAGTGTAGAGAATAGGTGTGAAGGAAGGAGTAGACCCAACTGAATCGATTAATAGTAAAATATACTACTACCTGCACACATACAAAAAGGGAACACATTCTTAAATCCTACTTTTAATAACGTGTTAAAATATTATGTTGAATATTCTGCAAAATTTACAAATAATGCCGTCTCACGAAGGTATCAACGTACTAATTCCCTAAACAGTCCCTACAGATAAGTAACACTGACCAATGTTGATTTACCGGAACTTTATTGTACGATTACCTATGGATAGGTACAATTCAAGGCTATACTAGTACAATTAAGAAAATGCTATATGTATTTAAATCTTAAACATTAAAATAGCAAAGAAAAATTCCTTTTGCATTGTCTAATCACAAGATACAATGGAGAGAGAGACAGAAAGAGTAAAAGTGTTCATACTCGTGTACTGGTATACATGGAAGAGTGTTATTAGTATGTATTTCTCTTGTGTTATTTGTATAGGCAGACACAATGATTGTAAACAAATTGTATATAGACAGTTATTATCGTCCGTAATTTAAATCTACTCCGATCGTGTGAGTTTGTATATGCCCATGTATACTTAATCTGTTGGGTAATAGTAGCAGACAGACAAACGATGCCAAGAAGAGTCAGGCAAAACCATCTTAGAGAGGTAGACTAATCCACACACACAAGTAGTAATTGTTGTGATACGAACGACTGTATACCGTGAAAAAGTGACTAAACGCATGTATTTCGGACGAGAACAGAGAGACCGCTCTGTACACCTTCTGGGAGAAACTAATAATTAGCTACGAGTAATAACATATCATAGGGAATGGGAAGAAGCCTCTGAACCGAAACATCCCAAATCTGAAAATGTGTATTGTATTATCATTATATACTTATTAGTAATTTGTATGAGACGCTGGTATGGTATGGTCTCATCATACGTTTGTGTACAATAGATATTACTACGATGATGCTGAAGAACAATTTGGATTTTGGAATGCAATCTCAATTCTGTATGTACAAGAACTGCAGCAGCAACCCAATCCCTGAATTCCTAGTTAAACTGCTGATGCTAGTAGTGCACATAAAATAAAATAAAGACAAGGTTCTACTACTTATTGCCAGTTCTAAAAGATCTAGTATCATAATGCTAGAACACAAACATAAGGTAAGATGTGATGCATTTGAAATAATCCCATTCTCGATTCATGTCCAGTCGCGCTCCTAATAAGATTACACCAGAGGTGTCTTCTCTTGTATTAAAACTCTGCTGGTTCCCTTTCATTCTGTGTCGAAGCCGGTCTTCCTTGGATTCAAACAAATGCCGTTCTCTCTCTCTCTCTCTCTCTATAGTACCTCACACTTCAAAGCAAACTTACAAAGGATAATGTTATGTAAGACTAGAAAAGCTTGCTCATGAACAAACGATAACACCTGTATTGTACTCACACACAGATTCTATATCGGATAAAATACTCGTCGTTCATCGTAAGTATTCAATTGCACAATTGGAATTTATTCTTCCTTTGTTTTACATACGACTTGAGTAGGTATTAGTTTTATTTGTATTTATATATGTTAGTAGCCTATTTAGAAGGGAAACTGTGTATTTCTTCTTGTTAATCCAAATTGAATAGAGATACCTCTAGAGGTAGAATGTATTTTGAAACATCTAATTTTTTACACACACACAAGTGTGTGTACGAATGTGTACATGTTATGTACAAACGTTATTTATTAACAATGTATCTTAATACGGTCTTATTATCCTTCTCACACTTAATACTACAGATACTTGTAGTATTTTCTGCACGAGGTTTATGAGGTTGGTATAAGGTATTTAGTTTTATTACCAAAGTATTTTATGATAAGTACATAAATCCCTTAGCGTAGGCATTAGTTAAAAAGATGAGAGAGTACCTCTATAGAACACTCATCGTAGGCGTGAATATGAATCCATTCTGTCGCAAATAGTTGGCTCTGTCATAAATAAATTACTTGTTATTTAACGCTCGAAGCAGAATGCACACACAACAGATTTTCAGAGATGAGCTGGAAGAGATGAGAGAAAGAGGGAATGAAAATTATTGGAATTGAGTGCAAGGCGGTGAGTTTACTTATACAGGAATTTATGTATAAGATTAAAGAAGTTGGGCGTATTTTTGAAATGGATCATTTAAGAAAAGATGACAGGGAGGCATGACCAGGTAGGTTAGTTGTTGTTCTAACGTAGTACAATGAAAAGTCGGTGTGCAATACACAAAACAATATCTGTACACATAAATATAACCAATGTACTCTCCAGCCTTAATACTACATCGTCTGTAGTATTCCCTACCCAAAACACTCTCCTCACTAAGAAAAATTCATAGTAAAACTATTTCACTCCGTGTATTGTACAGATAAATAAACGATTTACTAACTCTACTAGACCACTACACTAATACGTATTTACACTTTACTCGTCTAAACCGTTTACATATATGGCCTACAGTGCACACTCACTCACTACTACAAAATTATAAATAACATATGCACTATACGTCTGTATTTTAATATACCAAGACCAGTGTAAGTACCTACTATACAATATACCAATAGTATGTACAGAAGTCAAGGATATACAATTGAAAGTACAAGAAAGCACATAGGCGGCACAAGATCACTTCACCCGTTATAGATATACCTGTTACATATAGTAATAATATTATTATTATTTGTCTTGAGAAGAATAGAGTCAAGTACAGAAAGTGCCTGTTCAAGTGGTAGTGTACCATTTGTAAAGTATAAAAATACATGGCACAGCTCTAACAATTTACAACACACACAGAGACGGGATTATGTAAGTTAAATCGTAGTAGTAGTAGCTATATGCTTCCTACCTTCATACGAACAATATTGATGTAGTAGTAGTAGAGTATGTTCTAGTATATCGTTATTATTTGTATAATGCAGAGTGCATGTTGAATTTGCATTGACTTGACTTTGGGTATTTTGAACAGGTCTGTTATAAGAATACTATGAGTGTGTATAGTGTGATGTTACTTATGACACTGACAAAAGTAGTAGTGTTATGTTGGTGGTTGTGGATGTAGTAAGTAGTAAGCATGCAGTAGTAAGTAATACCTACAATCCACGGGAAGACTCCGTGGAGGTAGGATACATAGATAGATAGATATATAGCAGGGTGCCATAAAATTAACGAAAAGTCAAAGAAGCCGACACACAGGATTGCATTGCACTGCGCACACCTGAGCATCTTCTCGTCTCTCACCTTTAGCTCGTTCCTTCAGACATTATACATTTTTGCTTTACATAGCACACATAGCTTCGCATGCCTCCCTTCTTCCTTCGCTCCTCGTAACAAAAATTCCAATAATATTAACAACGATTACTTTAGCTCTCTCTCTCATCTTCAGAAAGACTCGGCTTTTATACACACCAACTTAAGTCCACCACCACCACTATACGCATTAAAGACAGTCATTACCACTTACCAATGTGGGTAGGATTTATTCGGTGGTTGTGTTGTGTTGTATATTGTTCAGATGGAAGTTCAGAGCATCGTGGTATGTCTAATACAAGAAAATCAGAAAAATACCAACAATCTACATTAGTGGAAGTACTACCTCAGATTGCACCACGCCAAGCCATCATCCGTCCATCCAATTCCTATTAGTATTTATTTCTCTCTCTCTCTCTGAGCCTTGTTGTTCTGCCGAACCGGCGAAGATTACTACGTGTGCTCGCTGTAATATATAGAAAAGCGAATTCCTTCACATCCTTCACTTTTGCATTAGTCATTTCTTCATTTCATTCCCGACGCACATTAAATTATATTCAGTTGTGAATTACCACCATAAAATTCCCGATTTTTATACTGCAGAAATACGCACATGCTTTTAATGCCTAATCAGATTTCTAAATACTAATCCGTGACAGATAGCCACAGCCAAGACTCATATTAGTTTTAGTGTTGTGGCACTCTCTTTACCTTGTGCGCTTGTTTTGTTGTAGGTAATTTAGTATTTATAGGTACAGGGCATAGGCTGGCTATATAGGGATAGGTACAGGCTTTGTGTTAAATATATTATGCCGTTGTACTACTGGCATTTTGTTTTGACTCGCTATGTGGTTACTGGTTACTTATACTACTTGTTATATAAACTGTGACTGGAGGTTGTGGAAACCAAAGCTAAAGCTTTGAGGATATGAATATATTATTAATCGTTAGAGAGTGAGCCAAACGGAACGATTAAGCTTTTAAACCACGTAGCACTTTAACTTGATTTGTCTTGGCTTTTGCTTCTTTGCATATCTCTTTGTATCTCTAATCATCTCTAATGTCCATAGTAATGTAACCGCTCGCATATTTATGTATTTAGAATTGTCTACTTGCAATTTACGTTTGCATGGTAGACAAAACTATCTCTCTTTTGTTTAAGTAACTAACTAGAACTACATGAGTTAGCTGATCGAATTAAATTGGCAAAATGTCACTGACCTGCTTCATCAAAGTTAGTGTGGTGAATCAAGTGTGAGATTTACACATGTAAATGTAAAGATAATAAAAACAATGAAAAATGTCCATTTGTTTTTCTGTTTTGATTTTATATGAGTTCTTATTGCCCATAGAGGTGAGTCATTATAGTAGCACTTACAGTATGAATATCAATTCTCACCTTGATCTTGTATCTGTGTGAACGTGTACATGGAGTAAGTGACTTGTGTGCAAATAAATAATATTCGTTGTGTACAGATATTAAACACTCTTTGCATGTTATGGACAGCTAAGCTTCACGATCTCTCTGTACCATACTACAAATACGGCAATGAATAATAAGTAGTAATGGTAGTAGTAGTATAGTAGTAGTAGGATTTTTTATATTTTTCCGTATTGGATTGGATTCCCCATTCCCAAATCATTGCCATTCCCAATCCACATGAACATCCACCCATTTCCCAACTTGAATCCACGACCAATCACACTGAATGTGATTTTTTATTTGATTTGCTTTGTAACCACAAACGAGATCCACCTCCTACACTCATTACACTCTGTACTGTGTTGTACATACCAATAGTACAGTAATATTGTGTGATCTTACATCAAAATCTACTTCTCAGACGAGAATTATTACTTCTAGTATTCATTGCATTGCCCAGACCATGTAAACAATATTGAGTAAGTATAAGGACTGTGATTGCAAATGAGAATGGTTTATTTGCAAAGTTTAACTCTATCACTACAAAATAAATCTTTGGAGGATGGACCGACTCTGCCTAGAATATGTGTACCGCATGCACATGTATAGAATATTTACGTGAGTAGTATCATACATGCATTATTCTAATCTGTTTGGATTTAAATGAATATAATACATCATATTTACACATGCACAGGCTTCACTTGTTGTGTATTGCACATTGTTGGTTATCTTCTTTTATCTGTATAGTTTTCGTTGTGGTGTGTATACGCTTATTGTTATTACTAGAAGATAAAGTTGTGTGAATATAAACAGATAGTTGCTTACAACATAAGGCTTGGTTATTGGCTTGAACCTCGCCAAGTTGCTTACACGATGGGAATGGAATGGTTTACTTTGATTTACGCTGGCTGACTAACATTATACGTAATTTATCGATTAGTTATTTGCAATATTTGCTAAATGAAACGACCTGACTTGACTTGTAAGGCAATTTGTTTGATTCGATGATGTTACTAGTTTATCTTGATGGTTTCTAATGTCTCTAGTCCAGTTTGACGACTATCTGCTCTGTATTTGTTAGAAAAAGCACTTTTTGTGATGCTAATGTTTTACAATGCGGCTCTACTACCTCAACATCTCGTCTTTGTGTTGTCTAGTCTAGTATTAGTAGTAAATGTTACACGACTGAAGTGTGAGTACAAAAGTATATCTTTTGTACAAGTACATAAAGACAATACGTCCCACGTGAAGCAATATGTATCCTATCATCTAAACTAATCTGACATAAAATAAAATAAAGTTTGGCAAACATATAATAACATTTGTGATGAATTGTAATTTATCTGCGTAAGTGTCTGTTGTACTAAGGCAGATGAACATTAAGAATAAATTAGAAGTTGGATTATGACCACGACCAGTTCAGTTTCGCAGCTACTAAACTTACGGTAAATGGTCATTAGGGCCTTGATGAAGATGGCTAAATGATCCGGGAGTGTGTGAATCTTTGCATATTAATTGCTGCATTATGCTCAAAAGAATTAACGAACGAAACATATCAAAAATGAAATCAGACGGCTGAAGAAAAGAAACATCTCTCAAAGTCAAACTACCCTTTAAAGAAAATGTAGCTATGTTAATATGTGGCCATTTAGCGGGAGGTACTTGTCTGTAAATTCATAGAGACATGACGTTAGGGAATCTTTCGGCTTTTGGCAGAAGAGAAATTTGCCTGCATTTCTAACACCACAAGCCAGCAGCGGTGCTTCTCAACTCTTGTGGCGTGGCAATAAGTATATTATCCTAGTACCACTAAACATCGTTAAAAACACAGCTCTCAGAATATTCCTTGTGCTATTCATGATGATCTAATGTTCTTTGGCAAAGGTTGAAACGCAGAAAGACTTCCTATTGTTAACCAACGTGGCTCAGCACAAGCTTCTAGTCAAATCCATTTCTCTATTCAGAATTATTGTAGTTGATAGGCAGAAAGCGTTAAGGTGAAGGATCACATTATTTTCCTTTTCCTTTGTCAGAAAAAAGGACTTGGTGCCTTGTCTTGTATATAGAGCTCCGCATTTCACTACACAACTTTTATTGCCATTTCACATTCACTTATATAATATTATTGCTACGCTATATGAATTCGTCCGTCTTCATCTTCTCCACTTGAAAGGTAGCGACTTCAAATCAAAATTCAATGTCGCTTCTTTACGACTAAGGAGGAAGCAAATGACCCGACCTGTCATAATTTACAAACGGCAGGCCACTGCTTGTGCTCTTAAACAAGTACCAGGCAAATTCCAACCGCTTTTATGTTAGATCTTCATTTTTTAATCATCTTTGCAAATTAACAGGTTTGCACTTGTCTTCGTGTTCCTTAAAGTTGATCAAGATAGAATAAACAAAACAAATATTAAATCTTAAGTTGCTAACTTTACCTTTCAGTAAAAGTAAATATAACACATCAACTCATTGCTTGCTACTGTTAATTTTTGTGAGTCTTTCCCAATTTTTTTCATAAAGTTATAAAGAAACAATTCTCATGTACCACACGAATTGTCCAAATGAACAATGAAGTAGGCATCTCATTTATTTAACAAATTGCAGTCATCGTTATTATAATCTTATCATTAAAAATCTGACTGAATAAGTAGGTAGAGAGTAGAGATAACTAATTGTGTCTTTCCTCTAATCATGCACACGAAAAAGATCATGAGATAATATTTATTATATGAAAATGCAGCATTTTGAATTCATTACATTTATACGACATGAGAAGTGTTCACTCAATGAATCCCCCAGCACACTTGAAGAGGATTCGTTCTATTATGCTAAAGTCAACGAGCTAGTCATCACGTTGTTTTTTCCTTTCTATTTATTACTACTATTTCTCTTTAATTTAATCTCAACTGATGTTATATACTTTATATTATTGCAAGGCAACATCAAATCAAATTATGCTGATCCTCATCGAATTTTTTTCCTGAAATCTACACACTGGCACAGAACAACAATAAAGAGACATATATGGCTGAATTTTAAGTACACAATATACAAACAAGGAGTATATCATGACAAGATTATTCGTAAAACCAGCATGGCTGCAGTAATTCATTTCACACTCACACAATGCAACATCCCAGCCATACTCGTCGTCGTGATACAATGTCGTACGCAATCTTCGCTAAAACACTCATCCTTTTTTTAACAAGCCTCACCTTAGTCATCTGTGTATAGAGCCAATGAATGGACCCGCGTGTGTGTGTGTCTGAGTGAGTATAACAAAATAATGCACGACTACTAAACATTTCCTTATAAAGAAAGCAGCAGTAAGAATTCCTCTTTAGGTTGTCGTTCGTTCTTGGTTCGTGTCTGCTGCCGACGACGTAACATCACAACATCACATCACTTTGGACTATTATTTTGGCTTGCCTAGTCGAAAATCAAATCAAAATAATACACACTCTCTCTCTCATCATGATCCGTTGTTACACAGACCCAGCCAACCAACCAACTCAGAGTAAACGGACAAATAGTAAGGAAATGAATAATAAATGCAGCAAGATGAAGCTTATGCACACAAAGAAATACATTGTGTGCACAAAGCATTCAACGAGTCAACATTCAATTGGCTTGCAAAGAATGGGTTGGGCAATTACTTATTAGCTCACTCCAACTCACTCACTATCACACCAGCATAAAAGCAAGCCAAAACACAAAACAAATCTACCCCTGCAGTCCATACTGAGTTTCATGTTTGACTGTAATAATATATAACATCATATAATGTAATGTTTTTAACCTAACAAGTAATACGAATATGTAAATATTGTGGCATTTCCTTCATTGCATGCACCAGTCAAACAAAAGTTACAACGTGTACAGTCTAAGTACTTACTTATTCGTATATGCATTACATTATACCTATTAGCTTATTTACTACTAGCACATACACGGCCACAGCTACAATTTGCAATTTATCTTCCCTCTTCTTCTCTGGTTAGGTACTTTATATATTTATATGTATTCTCCTATACTTTTTATATAGGACAGGTATAGGTATAACCTTCTCTGTTTCTTTTAATATGCTCAATGAGGATTTTTTCCTGGCTTTACGTGGTTCTTTAGTAAATACATATTGCTTACATAAATATATATTATAAGTCTAGTATTTATATAGACAATTGCATCCTTTAGCCTGGTACTTATAATGTGTAGTAATAAAAGATGTAATATTTGAAATCATGTATTTAATATGCGGCATGAATGGACAGAGCGAAATTTGCATGGAAAGCCTGTGTTAATACAGCAGGGATATACAAAACCCTGATGGTTTTTGAAGTTAAAGAAAAGCCGACTGTAGTAGTAGAGCTTAGAATTATAGGAAGGTTTAGTATCAGTCAGACTCGGTCTGTGTATTGTGATCTGGACTTGAATTCAAGTCTGTTATGTTTGTACATACAGAACTACTAGTAAACTAGCTGGCTCAGTTTGACTCACTCACTCAGCTAGGCTTCTACCCTCTAATTAATTTAATTTTTCTCGTCTATCTGACATCTGACCCTTTGTTTCCTTTTCTATCGGCCTTCTATTGCTCTTTGAATTACATATTAGTTAGTTAGTAGTAGGTAGTCAAACGGTCCTCCTTTTTACCTTCCCTTTCTTTCTGCATTTTATGCGCGAAGAAGACTACTACTACCACTACTTGTTAGTAAGTATGGAAAATTTTATGTAAAGACTGTCTTTCTCAATTCCTGAAGAAAGATGTAGATTTACATTCTGTATATACATATACACTTACTACATGCAGAAATATTATTACAGGCATAATGTATATCAGAGAATTCAGTATTTTTATATCTAAACATACAAAGCGAGGTATGGGTATTATATTACAATTGTATTTATTGTCAGTATGTTTTATAGTAGGTAATGTAACAGACAAACACTTCTCTTAGTACTAAATACATTGGGTAATTTTATTTATTGTATGAGCAATATAATTTAATTCATTGCAATTCAAACTCCTTTTAATGTCAGTCTGTCTTGCTTGAGTTAAGTTAGTCTGCAAGTTAGTTGGCAGTTGTTTCTCTGTCATAATGTCGGTTCGATTATTGTGATCTTGATCTACATTCACACACGAACGATTCCGTCAGTACAACTACAGATAGTTTCAGCCTAGGGAGTAGTTGATATTTAATAAATTAAGAGCGCCTTGTAATTGTCTAGATATATTAAAACTAGTTTGTCCATTTCTTCAGCCTGCATCTCCATCTCTCTATTACATTATAACCACATTACTTACTATAAAAACACACCGTGTGCATTATAATTAGCCAACCTATCTCTGTACCCTCTACAAGTATCATTGCCTCACATTACACCTCGGAAAACCAACGTAGTATTGTACAATTCATAAAGACTGCAACAGTTCTCGTCACGGCTTCTGTTTTCTTATTCTGTCATCGTCGTGCGTGTAAATAGGAATAATAAAAATAATCATCCTTATACTATTCATCACATCAGATATTGTCCGTAAAACCATTATGATTTTGTCTTGTTACTATTATTACATATTTATTATTAAATTGCACCTATTCTCACTTTCATTCTCTTTCTTTCTTTGAGTTGAGATTGTATTTGAATTGAGACACGGTATTTGTAATGTAATATATTACCTGTTCATAGACAATGGTAATAGTATTTACAAAGATTGTGCATTAGCCCGTTGAGGTGTATTGTTCAATAATATCGTACACGTGCATAATATTCTATTGTGTCATGCAGGGAACTGTCATCGACTGAAATCCAGTAATAGAGTCACATCTCTCTAATACACAATGGACTAGTAATAGAAGAGCACAAGTTATACGACTGAGGACGATGCCAGGGGAGACTCTCACAGGAGAGGGCTAAACACACAGGAACTCTTGCTTGGTATAATGTAACCGTAGTCTATGTACGCTATTTAAAGGAGAATGCATGGGAGAAAGGGAATAATGAAAACTGTCATCATTATAATTCGATTAAGCTGTGAAATAATGACTTCCTGCAAAGAGAACAACCAACCGAGTGTGGAGTATGCACTTTATAGAAATGTACATACCTCCCTACTACTAGTACTACCTTTATTTATGTACACACTTAATACATTACTAACAATAACTATATTATAATTAATCTCCTTTGTGTCTCACACTCAGTCACTTACACAGTCATAATTTAAGCCAGTCACCCTGCTATGCTCAATAAGTCATAAAATGTCTACAAGAATTATTATACCGATAGCACACAGATGATGAAAGTATCGAACTTTATGTAACTTGAGAAATATTCCGGATGATTTTATATACATATATAAATATAGTAAGAATAGTAACAAATTAGCAAGGTATATTTTGTGAAGCACACCTGTACAATGTACATAATAAATATACAAATCGACATTTGTAATAATATTTTAAAACGAATATATCTTACTAGTAGTCTCATGTTTTTAGTGTTTGTAGTTTGTACGATAGCATTATAAGAAGTTACGTATAGAATGTTTAAAGTTCCCTTTAGCTTTGGTAGTAATTACAATCTCTTGTGATCACAAATCACAATAGAATGATACAATATTACAGTGACGAAGGATACTGTGTACAAAATAAGGAGTTATTATTATCATTAGTTATTTTACACTCACTTACTACTGGTATATGTACAAAGTACTAATAAATAAGTAATAAATGTAAGTGTAAGCCTATTTAAGTTTGTAGCGGAGGTCTGTAGGTAGAGGTAGGCAGTTTCGCTTGTTCAATTACTTACATCAGTTGTTGGTGGATTAGCTTGTGCTTTATTTCGTCAGCACCTTATAAGTAAAAGTTAAAAAGTTAGAAATCAACATACCCTATATAGAACAGTTGGAGTCTTAAGTGTCTCTCTCTCTCTATAATATAACGCACATTATGATCACATTAAAGTATAGAAGCCCAACTAATAGTTTAGTGAGTAACTTACTGAAATCATAATAATGAACTTGACACTTTGATAATTGATTGCTTCTCATTGTCCAATTCATCACGTCATCCAAGTCTGAGCCATGATAGGTGTCAAAATCCAAATTAATTAATGTTTCTACATGTCATAACAACTGCACATTTTATCACAGTCTACACTCCATACATAGAATCACAAAGGTAGGTTTAAGTCCTAATGGAAACAACATTACATCTACCAAACTCTAGTACTAGCAAATAGTCAAGTAGCAATACGATATATACAGGGAGCAAGGAGACATATCTACTTTTCATTGCGTATTATTATTATATTATTACTATAATATTGTTACAACCTACTACTGTGACTCTGGCAGTGCTAATGCACTTATTTACAACACAGACACGTTTAATAACACACAGCAATAGTAATAACAATATAATTTAAACACAGAGAGAAGAGACCAACGTTTCTACTATGTTAAGTCTCATCTAGTACTTACAAAGCGTCATATTTCTACTTGTATTTCGTATATAAATTTATATGAGAGAATCAAGTCAAATTATTATGGTTATCTGTATTGGACTGTGAAAGACATGTGCTATAAAAGATTAGTCGTAGTATTCAATGTATTTATATTTATATATGTGATTGTGATTGTGATAATGTTATGTGAGTGCCTGTTGTTGTAGTGGACCGTAGGTGTGGATTTGGACAAGGCTGGGCTTATGTGCAGTAATTGCACCTAACAATAAGGTCGTTTGAAGTGAATGAAACACAATAGTGCTGTAACTCTAGCCCTGCTGTATGTAATTAAGTAGCTATATACAGAGATAGTCTGTCTAGAACTAGATTAGTCGAATTCCTTCATGTCGTTCGAGATTCCTCGCCTTATAAGGCAAGGGGTTAATGCTCATGGGATGTTTTCGTTGTACTAATATTTACCACCACACCACAGAGCGTGCATAATATAGTCTTGTCTATATGCAGATAAGCTAAATGATAGTCCTACTTACATATTTATGTGACTTTTACACTCCATTACCACACACAAGTAGATTATTCTGTACAGTACTCGGCCAGGCCACCAATCTCTCGGCTGGTAGAAGGTGTAGAGAAATTGGCTTTTCACTTGAGGTCACTCTTGCAGTTAACTCTAAAAGGTACATGTATAGTAATGTGTGCTAAGTACAACTATTTTGCAACTTTACACATAGTACACAGGGCAGTTTGTAAGCAAATAATAGTAGTATGAGAATTCAGAATACTTACATAGTTATTAGTAGTGCACTGATAAAAAACACTAATCTTGCTATATTACAGCTACTACTGCCACTACTGCTAACTTGTGAAATGTAATATTATTAAAGGCTGTATACTTACTGTGGGTAAGTGTAATGTATATTTACTATAACAATAAGTATGCAAATTCTTTATTGTTTCGCCATTAAAGAGGCATTGACTTGACACTGACAGGAGGTGGGTGGTGTTTATAGCCAAATTAATTACGCTTGACTCAAATCTACTGTAAGCTATGAAGAAAATCTATTAAAGAAATTGATATGAGACTAAACGACTGAGAGACAAGGTGTTATGTTCAGAATTTGCATAGAAATCTAACTGTAGATTATATAAAAGCTCACTCAAATGGAATTGACTATAACTTATACTTTGAAATTAGCAAGTCGGTAGTATTTATCCACACACAGGTAGCAACAACCATTATAATCTTAATTGCAATACATTTTAATTGATTTTTCAATAACTGAATTCCTAATGACATGACGCGCACATATAATATATTTAGGTACTACTATTACCATTGCATATAAATAAAAATAAATGTTTCACTAATGTAATTTTATTCTACTTCTTTAAGTGTCATACCTATCTAAAGAACGGGTTATTATCATTAGTAACTTTGAAAAGTGGACATAAAATATACCTACTTGGTGTATCATGGTGATAGTGGGTTAAAAAAGCTACGTTAAATATAAAGTTAAAATGAAAGAAATTAATTATAGACTGTTGTAAGTTGATCCATGCTAAACGCACTGCACAAAGCAAACGTCTTTGCCAATCCAACAAGCCCAATGAGTGATTTGGCATGATGGAAAGGCTCCCTGTTGCGTTTAAGCTGAAGTCAACAACAAGCTGAAGAAAAGCTGTCCAATGTTAGCGTCAGTGTGTGTGCATACCGTCTTGACTCGGTTGTCAATCAACAAGATAGTCTCGCCAAGACAAGACAAGTCAGTCAGTGGTGTAGTCTTGTGGTGTCATAAAGGTCAGCAGCTGACAGTTGGCGAAGCAGACTAACTAAATATGATTTTCCTACAGAACATTTCATTTTACTTATACTTCAAGTTCATCAAACTCAACTTTTCTGCAATGTTTACTTACTCGAGTCATATTCGTGCATCTTTAATGCGTGTGTACATTATCCCTGCATTTTTTTCCCCGCAGTTTGTAATCATGTGCCTTGTGCCTGTATAATAATTTATATTTATGTATGAAATTTTGTAGTTTTTATTTTTGTACTGCCAAGTGCCAAGTGTTAATGAATCTACAGGAATAATGGCGAGGGACTAGAACTGCCCATGTGCATAATATTATTGTGGGTAATGAGCGGTGACAACGATTCACCTTGAAGTATGATTTTGCTATAGACTACCTGTATACAAAACTTTTTTTAGTACTTGTAAATTCTAGTATGTGTATACCCATATTAAATAAAAAAGGAGTTTTGGTGGAAAAGATTTTATTGTGTTTGTATATCTGTGGTATGTAAGCATTATATGCATGTATAGGGAATACTATAGAGAAATTCTAAGTACCTACAGCAAAGCATTAGGTTGTAAGAAAAAATTTCATTCCCAAGGCTCTAATTTGTGTCTAGCAAAGCGAAGACTACATTAAAGACTAATTGTGGGTAAAACTAAAACTTTATCGCTAAAAGCACTGGGAGAAAGAAACTGTACACGGTATGTGTGCACATAAACAGTATATAAACAATAGGAATAAACTACTATAACCGAGCATAAAATAATTTTAATGTTTAACACTAATAATGCTAAATATCACTCTAGGTACATAAGTCTCGGTGTTTAATACACGGATCAAAATCCATACTGTACATTTGCTCATTTCAATTAAACAATATTGCTTCCTGAGCGTAGAGTGCCATATAGTTAGTAATTAGTCAGACGGGTTATATCCGATAACAATAATAATAATATACTCAATTCCGGTGTTTTGTTGTATGAACTGAAGAAATCCACCTTTTAAAGAATAGTACCTACCTACATAGATATGTAATTTAGCTGGTATATGAGTTGATTTAACTGCAATATAAATTTTAGGTCGTGGACTTTAGTAGGAATTATTGCAATGGCGGTATTAAAGTATCATCAGCTAATAACTAAGTAAGGTGAAAGATAAAAGCTTTGCTTTGTTTGTAGGCATGTCAATAAAGTTGTTAGTATAGGTATACTATAACCTATAATATTTTATGTGGATGAGTACAAGAATAATACTTCTTGGAAGCTCACAATGCTATTGCTATCGCAAATAAATGATGTATGCAGTTTTACTATTTAATATGATACACTACTAAATTATTATTATGGAATTACCTACACACAGCAAATGATATACTCCTGTGTTTGTAGTTTCCGTTTACTGATTTACACACTGAAGATAAAATTAATAGTTATTACCTGTGCACAGTCCAGTGAACATATTATCGTTGTTGATTGCACGAACACATCGAAGACATTAAGAACACTTTTAACTTGACTTAAAAGCGCATGTAACGATAGCATAGTGTGGTTAATGTGCAGAAACACAACAAACACGGCTGTATTATTATTTAGAGAAGATAAGGAGGTGCAAGGATGGTTCTGGTAGCATCAAACATATAGAAAGTAGTTTGGCTTTGGCTAAATTAATTTTTTAACCCCGGCAGCAAGCAAGCCCTTATAAATCCTAATGTTACACGATGACGATGATTTTGGATTGGATGTGTAGCGTACGTAGTACGTTCGTAGAACAAAATGTGGGTAGGGAATGAGAGATAAGTAATGTTGATATAATGTGCGGGCAGCATGGTAGTCAAAAGTCAAAACAAGTCGAATGTGCTTTAAGATCCATCCTAATGTAATGTAATGGCATTTCACTCACTCTTTCATTTCTGTATAGTATTCTTGCATGTGTGTGAGTTTTCTTTTAGTAGTTCAGATCTTGACTATTATCTTCTTCACTAAATTCGGCTCACTGATGACTGAGCCTCGTGTCAGAATCATTTCACACTTTGTGTGGCCCATCAAATGAAACACGCTCGGGTGAGAGATGAACGATTCACAACTACTCAATACTATGTGATATAACATCATGAAACACAATAGAATTCCATGCTACAGTTTACAACAGTCATTCATTACTATTATAATACAATAATATATCTAGGTACTTACATGAAATGTCCGTTCGAGCGTTCGGCTGACGATGAGATGAGTAATAAGAACCCTACATTCTTTCTGAAGTTTTCATTAATAATGAATTTTCAAGTTAACTCTCCTGAACACCCACATAGGAACAAATCTTTCTATCGTGAAATCCATTCAATCTCTCATGTAATTTAAAGTTCCATATTATGGCCACAATGCAATGTGATTTCCTATAACATATTGTATCAATGTACATATAATATTTATTGTTCCATTTACATAGTAGGTAGTGTAAAGTAAGTAATGGTAGTATTATTCACATATACTATACTAACTATTATAAGAATGTACATATCATATAGAGATTATTACAATGGTAAAGTTGTTGCTTCACTAAATTTGTTGTTGATGCGGGTAACTAGTGTAATATACATCTGTGTGTAAAACTACCACTGAGGGATTTCATCTTTCTTATCAGTTTACATTTGACCATATTTCTAGAAAAATTAAACAAGAAGAAACAAAAGAGCCGACTTGTTGTAATTTAATTTTCCATAAGTGTCTAATCTAACCCTCTAGCCATTCCCTTCTCAGATCGGCCGTAAGTTATGAAGAAATAAACATTACTGACTAACCAGACTGCATGCCTGCACTTATTACATTAGTATGAAATATTGTTACTATGAACCTCTACCATTCCAAAGAATATGGAATGTGAAAATATTCTTTGTTCATTATGGAGCAACCTCCTAAACTTAACAACAGAAGATCTGACTTTGTTAATTGCAAAAGTGTATTCCACACACTGAACTGGAGTTTTTCTTTTTCGTAGGCAATACAGCATATTTTATTATGGAAGTCAATTTCTCCGTGTTCCAACTCTGTATCATCGAATGACCTATAAGGGTTTCAAATACGATTTTGGATTTATATGTAATGTATATTTCAAAGGCAAATAAATCATACGATCCGATGTGTGTGTTTATGACACGTGTATGATGGGACATAAGTTAGTCTCATTTTGAACAGTTAGTTTCGTCATAAACATGCTAAATGTTGATTTTTATTGCATTAAATGTTTATTATCAATATTGAATTTCAGATTTTATGATTAACAGTTAAGCTGTTTATTCCATAGGTAAGTAGTAAGTAGATTGATAGTAGCTATGAAAATTTATTACGGTTTAGTATTAAACTTTATTTTATAACCGATGCCAGTACTAGGTACTAATAAATAATATTATGAACTTTTCAGAGAAACTTGACACTAACACCCTTCTAGTTTCAAAATGAGGGTGTAAATTCCTTTAGCACGCCCCAGCATTTCACATGAGTTTGAGAGCATGCTCCTCTTTGTCCCAACAAGGCTCTAAATAGCATTTGAGCTGTAAAACCATTAGTGTAAGGAAATTGCCTTTTTCGCACCTTTTCCAGTTTTATTACCTTATTGCCAGGCTGCAATGGTGTAACAATACATTTTCACTCACAAATCACAAAGCTATGAAATCAAGTACCGAGACTAACCGATGCAATTACACTTCATCGCTATTAAGTACCAAGTAGCAATTCCAATAATCTGCTTGTCATAAGTTATACTCGTTTTAGAAAAATTGACAGGCAATGTGTGGACTTACTGTTGAAAGAGGCAGAGTGTGGACTCTGCGGACTATCTCGGCAATCTAGCGTCATATGTAATGAATCTAATGCTAACAGCTTCTGTTGGTTTATTTTGTGTGTGCAGATGAATATAATCTATCTGTCGCTTTTAACTTTGTGTGTTGTAACTCAAAGGTAACAAGAAGTAAGAAAGAATCACGTGCAAGAACACTAGAGGCACAGCATTATTTACATTTATGCAAAAATATGTTGCATCTGCCACTTTAAATATACGAATTTACATACAGCGTACTAATTAATGCGGCATCCCAAGCCAGAGAGTACTAGTTCTGCTACGTAGACGTGTACGAGTGGATTCGATTTGTTTATTTGAGCTCGACGCATTATAATTAGCAGATGGGATGGGAAGACCGTAGCAAAAAGCAAACCTTACTTTCAAGAGAGAAAGATTGATGCTTGGAAACATATCATAGAGATAATGTAATAAAACTTAGATGTGCACCTGACATGAAAATAAAATCAATCTATTCGCTACTAGCCACATATTTTCAACTCCCTTGCCAATTATACTACGCATATATATTTTCCTATGCTATCATAACACACTCTTCATCTTTGATGAACGTTCTAATAGACGTAAACCATCACAGATAAAAGCTGTATCAATATGTATCTCCTCATGTAAACTATTCATTGTTGTTTTATACCTTTGCCAATAACACTAATTAACATGCATTGCCCATCCTTTATTTTCGAAGCAGAAAATGTTCTGTGTACATACCAAATCACGTTCGTTCAAATCTTCAATGAAATTTCTTATGCATCCATCATCAATAATGTATTTCATTTCTTGAATGTAGAATATATTTTGACAAAAAACAACTTCTGTTCTGCATAATATTCTCTGTCTACTATGGAACAGTTTTCTTGTCTGTCTTGTGGCGTATGTTTTGTAAACTCATACTTTATTACAGTAATTAATAAGTATCAACAGAACTATCTGTACAGTAGTATTTAGCTTGTAGGAAACTTTGTTTAAAATTAAATTGTTAACAACAGTCTCTGTATAGAAATGGTGAAAACTATAGAGAAACGACTTATTAGTATTAGTATGTGAGTGCAATGCTCAATTCCAAAAAGATTACTTTGTTTTATGTAAAGTGTAAAAACTGGAAGAAGTAGTACAAGTATACATGTGTAATGTTTAGCTACACAGATACATGTACATGTTCCTATATGTGTATTGTATGCAACTTCTACTTCTAGTAGCAGATGTAGCACCATGCAGTAACTCATTCGAATTCTTTATGATAGTGGCTGACAAATGCAGTGCAAAGTGTATTCACTGTAAATGCAAATGTTCTAAAAGGCTTTAATTATGAGTCACTTTAGCTATCTGCATGTTGATGAAAAATAAATGAAAAGATCAGTAGTCAAAGTACATCAACGCAGACATAACGTAGAATAATATACAATTCAGGAATAAAGAAGCTACAAGCGCAGCCGTCGAGTGAACCAGTGAAATTAGTAAGTACACTGTAATAAATTAAATGGTTCGATTCAATCAAGATTAACGACCGTAACTACTACGAAAGACCTAAAGTCAAAATTATTCACACAAAATAGTACACTCGAAGAGCAGCTAAGCTAAGTAACAAATAATCTAACAAAATATACAATACACACAGCACAACATCATGTATCATTAGTTAGTTACTACTCTTTATTAAGTATCGCAAGATTCTTATATGCGAATGGATTGTCTGTGTGTCTATCCGTCTGTCTGTAAACAGGTCAACTTAAAGATTTATTGAGAATATTATGGATTATTCAAACTTGTTGCATATATTGTATTCCAGCGGTCCGTTGCAAGTCTAACTTCGAAGATGAGGTCAATCAGGAGTCATTTAGTAAAATTGAACTAAGGTCGTATCATGTCGTATTTAAAGGGCCCTTGAGCTCTCTTTAAGATGTAGGCCTCTATTGCCAAATCCTAGATAGACTCTTACGATACTTATTTACTTTAATTTACAAATGGTTTATTGGAATTCAAGTTCTGTGTCTTGGCTTGTTATATGTAACTATGTACACTACAATGCATACATATCAATCCTTTTGTAATACACACACTCAATACAAATACAGAGCTGCTACATAAACTCCCTTGTGTATGCATTATAACTCATTGATGTAAAACGATTACCGTACACTACCGTACCGTGTACACTACCGTACCGCGACACTACCGTACGAGGACACTACCGTACGGTACACTACCGTACCGTACACTACCGTACCGCGACACT
>JABASD010002000.1:0-31484 GCA_019776165.1 Pogonognathellus flavescens
GGTTGTATGCTTTGCTGTATGTTGTTGAAGTTGCGACAAACGCACAACCAGACAGACAGGAAAGTAATTCACAATATTTATCTTCGATAAATAATAAAGCTATAAAACCAAAATGTTTGACAAAGTAGAACATTGATTTCATACTTGTTTAAAATATTTATACACTATTTGTACAGCTCCGTATATAGAAAAATGGATTATGTTGCAAGTGGTGACAGTCGTGACCGTGAGTGTGGTCCAGTTTTACAACTTTAGAATTGTAAATGTAAACTAAACATGATTAAATGTTTCTGTTCGCTGTTTGCTTGCAAAATATACTACGAGAATCTGTTATTTATATGACACTATTCTGACTATTCACTTGAATTGTTGACGATTATGAACTACTTTAGTGCTTTCGTCTTATGCACTGTAAAATTACTACATTATAGGTTTCCCCTTATCTTGCTTCTTTCATTAAAGGCAATACTAATACTAATAGAAGTTGTTTGTTGTATATGGAATGGAATCAGAAGTGCAATATAGTTTTATAATGTAATAACGCTAATTATTAGTTTGCTGAGCATCACATCAGTTTTAACTCTTTATACTTTGTTCATAAAAGTTTACTTTATCAACCTTGATTTGATATCTCGTATAGAGCGTTACTACGACTAAAACTTCAGTTTGCAATCTTTATACTTACTATATTGGGCATATATAAAAACTTTAGCCTGTAATGGAATAAATTGCCTAACATAAAATGAAATTCATTCATTATTTAATTACATTGATGCCTTGTCTTATCAAGATCTCATTTGCATCATAGAACAGGATTATGCTTCTCTATACTTGCAAACTTTATTATTCATGCCAGCAGTATAAAACACTCTTTTGTATATACTACGATATAAATAGGATAGTTCCGTGATTATTTTGAGGAAAATATATGCAAGCGTTCAGTGCTAATGTATCCGTAAAATATAGTGCTTTTTCGTGTAATGTCGAAAAACACAGGTACTAATTTTTAACTCATCTAGCTGATACATCAGTATTTTCACTTTATTTGCCATTTGGAACCTAGCGTTGAGGTATTATAAGAAAGAGAGAGAGAGTATAAGTATAGTCACTTTCTATAGCACGGTGCCAGGTTGTTTACATTATGGATTTACTAATACAAGTATAATTGAACACACACCAAGGCCTAGGTTTTCCCATTACTTTCGACTTAAACAGCTACCTTATAGCTTGTATTTCCTCATATATTGACATAGAAATAACGTAAATATTCCGTACAGTATAATTATGTAATATATCGTACAGATATTTACAATTTAATACTTTTACCCATGTTTAAATGAGTTACGTTATATGCACTACAGCAGCGATTCCCAATTAGACTTTCAAGAGGGCCAAAATGTGCCGTCGACTTCCACTCGCGGGCCAATAGTAGTGCAAATACAAATACTTAGCCATAATCAATGTGCACATAGCAGACTCGTATCTAGGATTGCAATTTGGGGGTTCTCATGAATGACCACTTTAACTTTAAGTATGAAGGGATTTTGAAAGGTAAATTTTGGTTGTCATGTCCAAGTTATGAGAAGACAACGTGAAAAATGTGATCAAAATTTAACCAAAATCGCAATAATGTAGCATTGTTCTTGGTATTTTTGATGCAAATTTTGAAGCATTTTTATGGCCGGATCAAGCTAGAAGGCCTCTCAGGTCGCCATTTGGGAACCGCTGCACTACAGTAATAGTACAGCTTATTATTGCAAAGTCGAAGTATACCAAAATGCTGTACTCTAAGGGTTATATACAAAACGAGGCATACAGTATTAAGAGAACTAATTTACACGAGATCATTAGATTGACATATAGAATAGACACAGGCTTCAGAGTCAGATTATCAATTGTACATAGATATAGAACTGGTGGGTAATGCCAAGGTAAAGCCACAAGAAAGCTGGTGAAAGAAGCTTATCCTCAGTTGTCATGTCGGCTCGACAGTCGATAGTGCTTTGAATATTTCATTCAAGCTTTGGGACAAGAGCTCCGAAATAAAATATAGTTGCAGTAATTTAGTCTACTCTCTCTCCACCTTATACTATTTACTCCATTATACGAGGATGCCGCAAAATAATCAATTCATTGTTCTTTAACTTTTAGTTTTCTCTTACTTTCAGAAAGTTAAAGTTTGACTGACTCAGTGTTCTATGTGGATGAAAGCGTTGTGTATGTGATGTGCATGCTGCGGTGAAACTTTTTCATCCTTCAAGTACTTTTTGCCACTGCGACGTTATACACAGCATGAGCACAACTTTTGTGCGTGGTGTGGATTCGCATAGTAGGAGATACACCTAATAACAATATACATACACTAGACACCTACTGATGATGTACCTAATACAGTTTTTACAGCTAGCTAGTAGGAGTTTGGTTAGAATAATCTGAATAGTGAATATACATATATAGTATTAGGTGCTATGTATACAATAGTCAAAGATAGTTGATGTTGATGTAAATTTATGCTATATTTTATGTGCTAACTACTTACTGACAGTAAGTTACTGTACATACACGTTTATTTTAAATATGCACGTGCCAATCGTAATGATGATTATAAAAGGATTATTTTGGGGCTTACAGAACATTTAGTTAAAGAAAGTGAAGGTAGATTGCATCGATAGATATGCTAACATTTATACAGCTAAATTCACAGTACATTGATCCTGGAAATGATCTGTTATGCTGTAGGCGGATAGAAATGCGTGTTTTGCCTTCTTATTACACAATTTTTTGTATCGGACTCAATCGCATGTCCACACATTACATGTCTGGTGTATAAATGGTATTCAATTCAAGTACGTGTGCATAAAACTGACTAAACTGACTTCAGTGGACAGCAGAATATTGCTATTTTTATTGGAATGGAAATGCATTATTTGTACCTATAAGTACACATGCTGTACGAAAACTACTTACAACTCCAAATTGCCAATCCTTACACTATTGGATAAAGTTTGAACTTAACGAATTTTATAGTAGATTGCTATCGATCTGAGTGAGTGAGTATTTTCGAACGAGAAAGGGGGAAAAAGAACATGTGAAAGGCTTAATATGAAGGGACGGATAGAATAATTCTGTGTACTGTACTTTTATTATTATTACCTACATGCCACATACAAGTACAGACAAGGACGCATTTCATGTGCATCTCTTCAGTTGATCTCTGTACATTGCCCCGTTAAAACAAAGCTCTTTATGCTTTAAATAAATAACGGGTTTGTCATCATAAATTATAAGTCATGTATTTGAAAGATGCTGTCTGTTTAATTTGAGAAGAACATTGTATGGTAATAATATGAAAATGGAGATCTTTAGCATTGCATGTTGATTGGGATAAAAGTGGTTGGGTCAATGGAAAAAGCTAAAGTCTGTATGATGCTTCATTGCACGAATAGTCGCAGTGGCGGCGTCACCCCGCCTAAGTGTCTATGTAAACGTTTGTTTGGAGTTTGGATTAGATAATGGATGACCGTTTTGCCAAAGGTGGCACTCAACTTAAATTGGGTTGTCTTATAGCCATAGCTCTTTTCGGAAAGTCCGGGGTAGCGTTGAGTAGTCAATTTTACACTATTGCATAAATAAGGCAATGATGAGAGTATTGTAGGTTTAAGTTCGTGTTTTGCTTCCAGCTGAAGTTATATCTTTGAGAATCTGGTTGAAAAAAGCTTTATTGGCAGAAATGTACTCTGGTCATGTACAGTACTTATTATTCAATACGTTGTATCCATACTTATTAGGATTATAATATACAGTATGCTCTTCTTTACATTCTGTAAGTTCGTGTCTAGTAGTTTGCTGTTAGGTAAGTGCGAGTAAGGAAGAATTAGTATGAGGTGGCATATCTTGAGTACGCAGTCTTGAAATCCCTGGAAAATTGATAGTTAATCCTGTGATGTGATGAAATCGTAAGTGAATTCAATGCGATGAGTCGAGAGGTTCGTGAACTTTCGCACGTACAACTTATTGTTAGTCACTCGTTCCCAATTTTGACATGACGTGACTGGAGATGATATGAGATGCACTGTAACATTATCCAATCTTGGCTTCTCATCACAAGACTAACAAAACAAAGTACGTGCTTTATGGGCCATATTCTCCTGTAATTGTATACGCCTTGGCGTGGTGGTATCTTCTAACTCTCCATGTAATGGAACTGAATTTTCAAGGAACGAAATGGATATAACATATTGTGTTGATCCAAGCGATATTGCCATTTTACTTGGTACTACTATGTGGGCTTTTCTATTTTCCACTTTTAATATACATCATGTAATAAATTGTTGTTCCAAGAACACCTACCTACAGGCAATTTTTTTCGCTAAAATAATAAAATTAGCTTTACTGTTACGAATTTACACAGAATTGATAATCGTGGTATAAGTACAGGAAAGGCTTTTCACAGAAGTACATCCTACATGATTACAAACATTAAAAATGTAATTGTCATATCAAAATGTAAAGATTGTAGTAAGAAATGTCATATCCCAATCCAAAATCTTTGTCACTTCTTTCTTTGTAAATCGTTAGGTAATGAATGCTATTTTCCAAAGTGAGTATTAGCAAAGGTTTTAACCTTAGCCTGTTTGTTTATATTATACTTAAAATTAAGGCTAAAGGTGAAGGCAATCATTATGATGCAGTAGATACAGAGTACAGGCAGACCGGCAGACATTGTTTGCTTACCAACATTTTATTTATCAGGTCATTTGATGAAAGATATCCAGTGAAGGTTACTATTTATTAATACTGGCACAAGTCTAACTTCATGTTTGGAATTACGTAATACAGGGTTAGTGTACAAGTTAACTTTACCAAATGTGACAATTGGCTTTTCTGTGTAATATTACAAGATAAAACGATAATTGGGAACTAATTACTTATGATATTATGTAAAATGAAATGTAAAACTCGTTTCTAAAGCGTAATAAGTTAATCATTCACACAATAATTTTTTAATTCAGTGCAAACTTCTTGTAACAATTAAATAAATGATACACACAAAACACATGCGCTTCGCAGCACTTCTTATCACTATCAACAGTGTGGATGAGATAACCTTCTACTACTGTATGAATGTAATGTGTAATATCTTTAATCTCGTATTGTATCAGTCCTGTAACGCAATGTGACTATCAATGTAATGTTAGACTTCGTTCATTACGTGCTGCGGGTATGATTGTGATTAGTGTGTAAATAATAATAATATTATTATCCAGCAGCAATCAAAGACCTTTATATCTCTCCTTCTATGGTTTGCAAGGATGCATGCCAATAGCTAAGCTCGTAACTTCTAGTTTGTTGTATTATTGCTGTACTTATAGGCATTAATTCAGTTGATGCTGCCCACACATCGTATATACCTCTTTGAATTTCAACCTGTAAATTGTTGCTATATATGTCAGTTTAAAATGCATGATTCTTTGCACGTTATGTCATAACTATGCAAATATGCAATAACATCCGCTAATAAATTATGTAAAACAATAACCACAGGCCATAAATGTGAACTGCGGGTTAAGTTAACACACATTGATTGTCACTGCCATGTGTGAGTTGTGTTTGTTAAATGTGCGAAAGGTTCCCTCAATGGATTTGATTTGCTATCTCATCTGATTAGAAAAGTGAATGTTTGCCAGAAGAGTGGCTGTGCTATGTATATTGGGTGCATCTACATTGTACATATTATAGTGCCTTTTTATTGTTAGTGCATAGTATAGAATTACTAAGTAAACATAGGATATAACTTGGGCTTATGTTGTTGTTGTCTCCCACACTTAATTTGCACCAACTGAGTTGACTTTTCCAATTGAAGTTGCTTGCTGCGTTTAACCTTACCTGACTGATTAACAAGAACGGGAGAGGAATACATTCACCTAGGTTAATATATGTTTGCAATGTAAGTAGTCTCACAATACGTTTGTTACGGCCACAATGAGTACTAAGTATTTGCAACAACTCAGAAATCTGTGATGTTATCATCAGATGGGCAAAATTATAAGAAGGGTTAATGCTTTGTTGAGCAAACAAAGGTGTAAAGTTGATTAAGGTAGTTAGAATTTGACTTCATGTGCATTAATGTGTGGCATTAGCTGAATGAGCATGTATTGTTTGCATTCAACCAGAATACCCTCACATATGATTGTGCTCTTCAACTCTTTTTGTTTGCTCTTGCTCACATTAAGGAGATTTACATTAGGCAGCTTCTGTGCATCATGAATATTATTACGGTATATTAATTTGCGGTTTCATAATTGATAGAAAAGCCTGCTTTCTCACTCAACTTCAAGATTCAGATTCATGATAGACTTGCGGATACCTAATTCATACAATATAGGTATATTGTACTGTATAGTATAACATAATTATTTTCAAACTTCATTTTAAACACACTTGAATCGTTGATAATTCTAATTCTATAGTCTACCTTAAAATACAAATGCTCTAATAATTATCTTAATGTATGTTTTCCGGATTAAGACTCTTGTCGGCCGGCAAAATGTTTCCACAGGGTAAAATGTCGGATTGTTGAAGTACGCAGAATTTTTATTATCAAAGTCCAAGTCGCTATTTTATTGTATGTCATTAATCATGGTTAAAGTGATGGGTTCAATTGAGTGTAACAAGGATTTAGATTTACGGAATGATCTTATTGGAAGAGGTATAATATAAAGGGAAAGAACGAAGAGATGTGTATGTGATACGCGTACAAAATTATTAGTTATAGTGTGGCACAGAATTTGAATTCATTAATTGGATTAGTTTTAATGGATTTGTGATGCCTACTTTGAAAGTGTGATTGTGTCAGGTTTATAGATAAGTTTCTACTTGCTATAAGTGAATGGCGAATTCATTTCATAAAAGGATGTTCTATAATGCTAACTGCGGCAAGCAATCAAATCAGCTGAATGTGACCTAATTAAATTCTCTGCACATGTCTCACATCTCTCTTCCTTGTCGTCTTTGTACGTCCTGTGTTAGTGGGAATAGAATTCTTTGGAATGTATGGTTTCACGAATTTATACCACTATCAACCACAGTGCAGCATTAAAAGCAGTCAGCAAAGGCAAAATAACGCTCTTTATCTGCTGTTCTTTTGATTTGGTTGTGTTGTACGGTTCTTTTTGGCAGCTGTTCGACAATATATATAATGCAGAGGAAGCACTCACAAGAGATCTCAGTTGGCTTTATACGTAAACACATTACTTACTTAAAAGCTCTAAACTTCTATAGTCGAAAACCTCCATCATTACATTAAACAACGCCTTTGTGACTTAAAAGTGACAATTTGACCTGGAAATCTGGTTTTTGTAGTTTTCAAAATCAGTTTCACGTAATGTTTTCTACAACTGCAATGCACCGACTGCAATGCACTGCTTGTATACACACACACAAGTAACAATAATCAACATATGCCATTTTGCTTGGCGGCTGTGGATTTTGAGTACATGTGCAATAATGCAACGAATTAGGAAAATGGGATAATGTAGATTCAAAATGTAGATTTATGCGAGCAAGAACTAACAATAAGAAGAGTAAGTAAAAAGATTACGGATGTTTGATGTTCTCCATTGTAAATTGTGTAGGGAGTTGATGCATGGTGGATACCGAATGTTTTGTGCTAGTGTAGAATAATGAGATGAAGAAAATTGGGGAAGATGCCAAATTGGATTGGCTAGTGTTGAGTAAAGACTGAAGAAGTGGGAAGAATGTGGACTCTTCAGTTATACTTACCGTACGTACCTCCATACTCGTTCCACCTTTACTTACTTTGTACTTACGAGTCAGTACTTACACAATCAGGGGCCTGGCCTGTCTTTGTTTATTACCTTGCCTTGACTTAGGACGTAGGACTATCAGCTCTTAGATGATATCCTATGTTGTGCAAGTGTGGATACACGCTTCTTTTGTGATCGTAGGTTAGTATTGTGGATGTGGTTTATCGGCAAGAAATGTTGAAGTGTCAAGTCAACATATACGATGTAGTACACCCAAGCTAATATCTTTACATAAGGCCGCTTTTGTTTAGTTTATGTGTATTGTGTACTACTATGGCTATGCTACACTATTATATACGTAGGTATACTCTACATACATATCAGTAATATACTTACAGCCAAAATATTTAAATGTCTCATAACATTATGCACAAATTATAATACAATGAGAACCGACTCAAGGCGTTCTGCCTTTAGAATTAGTGAACTACCAGCAAGGTATACTTTAGTTGAACAGTTTAACCAACTCACTATATTATATAGTCTGTACAACTACTGATTTCGCACAATAATATTTAGCAATCAGGTATGAATGAGCTACGGATTTAAATGTTCAATGGAACTCAGAGATTTTCATTGTATGAATTTAAGTGGTTGCTGGGTGTAATGACCACACGCAGTGTATATATTGGTAGTAAACATTTAACCTGCGCACGGCATGTCTTAAAAGCAAAGGTTGCTATTTATTTTTATTACTATTTTGTTTAGTGATGATGATTTCATTTTTAAAAAGCGTTAGTCTTATTGACAACATGGTAAGTGTATTAACTTGTTGTACCATCCTGAATTTTATAGATGTCTAGAGGATAAAAGGAACTGTTTCTTTCTTTTTATATTCTTGCAATCCATTGTAATAATAATTAGGTACTGCATAGTGTTACTCTGCTTGTCGTACATCTACCATCATTTAAAATGCCAGTCACAATCAACATGTATTTATGACTCTCTGTTTCATGGATTTAATGCTTAAACTTCTATTGTTGTAGAGCTGTGAATGTAGTTTTGGATAAAAATGGATACAATAATAAAATTAAATTTAAAAAATATGTTATCATTACTTACACTAACACTACACCTTTATAATAATGTCATGCATACAGATGGCACAATAAATATTCATTTGCAATACGAACATAAACAGGCAACTGAAATTATACA
Source organism: Pogonognathellus flavescens (assembly GCA_019776165.1). NCBI lineage: Eukaryota > Metazoa > Arthropoda > Collembola > Entomobryomorpha > Tomoceridae > Pogonognathellus > Pogonognathellus flavescens. Next base: position 8,985 of record JABASD010002000.1, read on the forward strand.
TTGTATGATGTATACATTGTAATAGTTGTATGTATTATACCTGTCCAGTACTAGTATTAGATACACATACATATTATATGTGATAAGAACAACATATGGTGATACATAGCTTAATATCCAAAGTTATAGGCTAAAGCAATGCAGTAAGCTGCACCGTACAAGAATGTAAATAGTTTCAGTGATGTTTAGTTTCGATATTTGGTGTGGCACGTTAATGAAGGTTATGTTGCGAAAAACAATTTGTTGGGTAAGTGTGTAAAATATGTAGATGTACTATGCTAATTCAAAAAATTCCACCAAGAATTCGTGTCGTGGAAAACTCTAGGTACAAAAAATAAAACATAACACATGAAAATTAAATGCTTGCGATACGACTAGGCTTTAAGGCTTTACTATACTGCGCACATTGTTATTTTGTGGTTTTATGGATGGAGTTTAAGTACATACAGCAGATAAGTATACGGGGATACTAACAAATTGTTTTGACTAAACTTCATTTGCATGCATCTTTTACTTAAAGGAGAGGCCAAGGCCAGGTTGATGTTATGTATGTGCGATACTGATGTGATACGTACAGTAAAAACGTAAATAGTCTACTATATTATTTTATTGCTGTCGATTGACAAATTGAAATTCTATAGTTATGATGTAAGGAATGACGGAATGGACAACATAGAACACACACTTAATATGCTTGCTATTGTTAAACAGTCTGGACAGGTGCCACGGTGCCAGACAAGAAAGAGTGCGTAAGCCATTAAAATTATTAAACAATCAGTTTTGTCTGTAGATTTTTTACTGCTTACTTGTAAATCTTACCTTAACATAATATTGTAATCAATTGAGTTACTGAGTGTTTGTTATTGTAAACGATGAGTCTGAATATGAAATGAAAGTCGCTGCATAATTTGTAGTCTCCTAAGTCTCCTTTGTGTACATCAGCATTGTGACTGATAAAAATAACTGCTCATCTCATTCCTGAGTGGCCCGAGTCCCGATGCCATAAATTATGTTTTTATGGGTTTTCTAAGTAAGTTTAAGGAGTATAACAGCATTATAAGGAAAACTGTCGACACGATACAGTAATTTTTATTTTTTCAATTCCGTGATCCATACGCACATGAGTGACACTACACGAATGTATAATAAATCTCAAAATCTAAGAGAGGAGAATACTCACAATTCACAAGTCTGTCTTAACAATATGAAATATGTAAATTGTAGACGGAACAGAAATTTAATAGTCAATCTTCCATTTGGGTACCCGTGGTTAACTGCGAATAAGGAGAATCATTTAAAGGATATTTTACATGAGAAATTTTTGATATACTCAGGAATGCGGTTTAATTTTAGTATCGAAATGATTCTTTAAACTTCAAAGCTTTATGTTTGCTTCCTGCGAAGCCGACTCTGTGGCTTCATTCGTTTGCTCGATTTATGCAATGCCGTGTCTCTTGTCTGTGAGCTGTCTGGAAGGTTTAAATTACTGTTAGATTGGGGTTTCGTTTCGGGACGTAATAAGGAATGCTTTAACAATATAATTTCGCAACAAAGCATGATTGCGAAATACTCTATTATTACGTATCTAGCCACAAGGTGAAGCAGTAGGTACACTCGCTCTATAGTAATTGCGAATTGCGACTGTATAATAGTATAGGTATAATGAATGCTATAATATACATACATATGATCATATCGTCTTAAAACAATTTTCTTTCATAGGAAGCGATTCAATATGAACTCTAATTTTAATTATATTCTGCTGTGAACAATATGGACCATCAAACACGTACCAGAATTAGCTAACATCATGTATAACAATAATACCACAACTCAAACTCAACTGCAGAATCAGTTTTAGAATTTATTCTTTGAATTTGAAATTAGTTAGCTACTTATTTTTCTGAGAATCATTTTAAAATTAATTCAGTACTGGCTTTTTGGATTGCAACAGTAAACTGACTGTATAATATTTTGGTACTTGTTTAAAAGAATTATCTGTAGATTAGATATCCACAAAAAACGTATAACTGTAGGACTTTCGTACCCATGTAATATATAGAAAGATTTTTCCAGAATGTCTGTGGTACGCGTACACACAGCATGTTTTCTTGAATGTTTGTTTTATAATAATATTGAATAGGTACTATTAATTGTTTTTTAAATTTGATCGAAGAATCAGGGTACAAAAGAAGTACATACAATGTTAATGGTATATTACTAATAGTATAAGCATTATAGTTATCGTTTATGGATATGCATACCTATGCAATAATTTTATCACCTTGTAACGTTCAAACAGTACATACTTTAAAAGCGATATTATACTACTTATGATTGTTCAATGTAGTGTAATGTTAGTGCATCTCCAAACTTGGACGGAGGATGACTTTCATTAACTGCACAGAGAGTATAAATTATACTCCCCAGATAGAAAGAAAGATGAGTATCGGTCTCGGATTGTTCAATACTGCTGATGAGATAGATAACGTATTGGAATTGCATGGGTGTTGTCCTCGTCAAAGAGTGAGAAGTTTTTGATTCGTCTGCTAATACAATGACAATCTCGATGATGGTGCAAAACATTCCTACTGCTATCACATTCCTATTGCGATTGTTGTGTTGCAAAGGTGTATTTGCTGCACATGTGAAGAATTTCTCATTGTGTATCACCGACTAAGGAAGTAACGTAGTTATGTATATAAAATCGTATAATAATATGACGAAGTTTGGTTTGTTGTGTAGGGTAAAGCTTGTTTCGACACATCTTCCAGTATTGCACTCTCAGTATCTTTAGATAACTGTATGGAATTGAAGAAACGTATAATATCAGCATTATTTTGCACCATCAATCTGACTATGAACTGACGCAGATGAAACGATGACTTCATTGAATGTGCAGTTTGGTTGTTGTAATGTACGTCTTGAAATTACTATCACCATTTCTGGCATTGTTAATACTGCTGTCTGACTTGTTTGGTCCGTAGAAGAAATGAGATTCGTGCGATTGAGTGCAGCATCTTTAAATTATAGTCTATAGTCGTAACAAAAGTGTATGCATATTCTTACTTCCTACATGCTCTCACTCTTTCTTCACTTAAATCAAAATACCAGGAACGAACACCAGGAATACTCTGGCTAAAGTTGTTAAAGGGACATATATGAAACTGGTTATAAAATGTGGGCGAATTGACGGATATGCACTCATAATATTTGTTTGATGAACCTACGATAACAACGAAGAAAATGCAAAACTAATACTGAATTGTTAACTTAAGTATAATAAACAATGTGAGTTCTGTAATTTGTTTGAACTTGGAAACAGAACATCTCCATACACCACCTGCAATACCTATAAATGTACTTAAATGGAGTTGATCGTTTTTGGTTTGCACATTTAATTCCAATAACACTAAAGCTCGTTGGTGTTTAGAAAGAAAGGATAATTGGCAGAAAGATAGATGCAATGCATCATGTTATTTATGAAGAAAAAATGCTCAGATTCCCTTATTTACTCTCATTCTTCCTTGTTTAACTTTTATACTTACTACGATTCTTCTTAAAATCTTCATATCTGTAGTCATAAATATTCCTGTTTAGTAGTACGGTGCAATATTGCAGTTCGTTTGCACTTTTATATTACTCGTTTCATTGTCTTTATTTCGTAAGGTCAACGTAATTGGATATCTTCATATAAAATATCATAATGTACGTCATCTTGTCTTTCCATTGAGTGTGCAAGTTTAAGTATGCAATCTAATTGCTATTACTTTGAATCTGACTCACCCAGCATTATTTAATTTTTATACCTTAAAAGCATATTAATTTTTAGAGTCTATCTTTTTTACGGTTTTGATATCAAATAAGATTTTTTCCTCATATTTTATTACGAACTATGAACAGTCCACTTGATATTGCTATTGCAAATATTGTGTGTGCACAAAGAGCAAACTATTGTTGCACTTCTGCCTGCATTGATAAGAATAAGAAAGACCAAGAAAGGTCAAGTTAAGGCTTGTGAGATGTATGAGTCTGAGAGAAAGGTTAAGGTTGATAGTTCAGTCTCAGTTTCATGTTGTCGTGAACAATAACAAAATAATTGGAGCGGATGGACAATGAAGGTGAACGTTGAAAAATTTTAATGCTATGTGTATCGAGCTGCATACATTTGCTGTTTGCGCACCTAAGAATGGAAACTGCTAATGGATGAGTTGCATTATGTTCGTAGTTCGTACCTCCTTGCATATTCTACGTTTTTTGAACCTCACTTTTTGTTACTATTGTCTATCTGGATTATAATCAGATAATAATCACATATTATGTTTTGCTGGAGTCAAACTAGTTTTGTTTCAGTGAACCTATTTTAACTTCTATATCTGACGGACAGTGGACATGTACGTATTACAGATATACTTATATGTACTAGCTATGCTTAACTTATAACATGCATGCCTATGTGCAATTTCCATTTCCAATGTTTTTATCTCAAGGTGAGGGTAATGATTTCGCCATTATATGTACATATTACACTGTAATACAGTAGAAAAAGAAGCTATTTGTGGTGAATAACTTTACTAGTGTGCTCAGATAGTAAAAGTAGGAACGTATTGTTCTGAATGTGAATCATATCTCAAGTACATACTGTCAGTCTTGTGTGTGAAGAAAAGGGAGGGTTAATGAGCAAACTAAAATACAAGGGGTGAGTGAAAGCATGTAACTTTATGCTTAGCATTTTTGTTGGTAGCATATATACACATTATAATAAAATAGCTTCGGTTATAATACAATACCTCCCATGTATGTGGAACAGGTTGATACGATGCGGTGATAGGGTCGGATTTAGATTTTATTTATTTCATTTCTCAGTCCATTGTATTTGTATTGGTTATTTACTGCGTGCACCTAGACCATCAAGTTTTACCATTGTTTTTGTTATTGTCTTTCTTTTCTCTGTATTTACGATTCGTTAATATATGAAAGTTTACAATAAGTGCCGACTTTTCTAGTGTTATTTTATGTAATAATTATGTGAAACGGATGAGGTGGATGATGCTCATCGTTTATGTTTAGACCAGTGAGTGACTATGCCAGACATAATGTAAGACATGCTTCATTAGCTGTCTGTGTCTTGTCTGATGGGGTTGGGCACCTGTTGCCGTCCATTTAGAATAGAACCCACATATAATGGACGAGAGAAGGTACAGTTTTTACTTACCACATAGTGAGCTCCTTGTATAAGTACTTCTATCTTACATTACCGCATATCATGCTAAATAAAGCTTAAACCGTTGAAAATTATCGTTTCTCGTGATGTATACAAAGCAATAAACTGGAGAATATATTTTCGTTGAGCTCATCATCTTTCGTACATTATTACTTTGTGTAATAAAATACACTACCTTACTACCTATATGATGTTTGGCTGAGGACAACAATTCTGAGTGTTGTATTTACAATCAGCAGTTGAGCTATGTAATGGTAAATATTATACAACCCCACCATTTTCTAGCAGTGATCATTTTCTATGCACGAAAAAATCCTAAGGTGTTTGTGTTAGGTTCTGTCTTGGAGAATCGATATAGGAGCTGCTGGCAAAAACATGGACGTGTTCTTGAGGAATTCTTTGAAAAACTCGCAGACCAGACGTACTGACCATATGAAAATACGACTGTTAAGTATAGCCTGACACTACTGTGATTGTGTGTGTAGTATATGATATGAAAAATAGTAAGCGTTGTTGTTTGTGTTGCTCGTATGGAAGCATCCTCTAGTATGTTCATAGGGAGTGGAGTACAAGCGAGTGAACATGAACTATCCATAGTCCAGGAATTAAATCTTGTTTCCATGGCCAAGTTAAGTAATCCTGTTGTGTTACCTTGATTGTCATAGTTTACTTCTTCTGGAGGGAGAGAGAAGTGGTAAAAAGATGAGATGGTCTCTTGGTCCTCATCTCTTTTTCTTGCGATCCTCTATTGTAGCCTCTTCTCTGAAATATGTGTTGAACCCCTTGCCTACATCTGTAGTTTTATATTGCTTTTACGTTTGGTCAGGTGCGATTGTGTGAGTCTGTTGGACTTTGAGAGATAAGACGAGTAAAGAACTATTTCTTATGTTGGTATGATATAACTCAGGTTGTAATAGGTGTGTGTGTGCTAGTTACTCACAGTGCTGTGGAGTTCTCTTTAATTTTATCATCTTCATGTGTTGGGTTGCTTTGTGTAATGTGTGTGTGTATGAAGTATATCTTGTGGTGTGCTGTGGTGTCGGAGGTGCTGGAGGGCAACGTTAATCTCCCATTCTTCGTGCATTTCAATGCTAGTTAGCTTTTCTTTCGGATTGTTGTTCGTTAGTTGTTTTTTGTGCTACTTCTTCACTTGCATTGATGGTATGCAATGCAGTATGTTAGTTTACGTTTTATTACTAGGTGAGATGTTCGTTGTGGCTACAAGGGAAATGTATATGTACGTAATATACAGGTAATTCAATGGGGATACGAATTTTGTTGTGGTCTGTGTAGTGTAAACTATGCATTACCTGGTATTACATTACTGCAATATATCCCATTCTTGTTGCCTTATTGTTACTCTTACTGCTACTACACCATCATTTTCTTTTGTTGATAGTGTAAAGCATGTAGCATGTAAATGTGTGTGTAAACTGTTCTTGTATACGTTTGTTGGTATTATCGAGCAGTGAAGTGGATGCTCATTTTGCTCATATAGTATCACATGCTTCTCACTCTGTATTCATCACGTATACAGATAATGTGGGCATATAGTGGTTATATGAGATACCAACACATAGCTGCGATGTATTTCTTAACTCTGCGGGATTTAGTAGATACTTTTCCTCGGGGCAGGTGAAGATCGGAAAGGTTCCCATTGCTTCTTTATAGTGAATAAGTAAGCAGGAGAAACATAGCTACACTACACCAGACCAGGTACAGCGTTATATGCACATGCATGTATAGGTAATATATTACGAGATTGTGTATAAGAGTTGAAGAGAGTAGGACTGCAGGGTGAGTCCGGTTGTGTTGGTGAGATAGAATAGTAATAGCATTGGAGGACGATTACATATGAATCCATTGCATGAAATGGTCTGCAAAGTCAGTAAACGTAAAGACGTTTCGTTCCCTCCTTTGAAAGCTGGCTTGGGTAATGGGTTGCTTTTCTATGCTGCTGGGAGCAAGTCAGTATTATATAATGGAATGGAATATATCTGAAGGAGTACAATAGAATGGGATGCGATGTGGCCAACAACATAATCGAATGTAACATGGATGTGGTTAGGAGTAGTTGTAGTGTGGGCAGGTAGGTAGGCAAAGGTAATGTATATGTAAAGTGTAAACTTGCCTTTCATAGTACTACTACGGCACATACATCGTAGTAGTACAACTTACGCACTCCAAGGTGAATCATCATTGTCTTCGTCTTTTCTTCACTTAACGAACACTGTCAGTCAATTTGACTGTTGGAAGAAACCCAGTTGATTTTCCGTTGCTGTTGTGGTTCGGCTGTGTTTTAGGTCTTTTGTATTCTGTGAGTGCACCGATTACTACACGACAGATTCATTCTGTTGCTGTTTTAAGTTATTTATGAGGTTGCTACAAATTCATTGAAAATCTCATGGTGAAGCATGAAAAATACATAATAGGTGAGGCATCTATCAACCAGTGCGAATTAATTGCTTATATTCGGTGGAGTTAATGCCTAGAAATAAACTGAGATTGTTTTTGGTGGTCTACTGGTTTCCGGTGTTTATATTTATATGTGAAGAGTTTTCCGTTGTGTAAGTGTGAAATCTGAACAAGTGCACTGTGACTAAGACAAAGTGGCGTAAATTATTTCTTTTCCAGTAATTTTGTGCTGCATGTGAAATTGCACACTCATATTTGTGTGGTGAGTAATTTTACTGGCAGAAGGAGTATAATAAACTTGAACCAGTACCTATACTGAAGGAATTGCAATGTAACACACTCTATTCACGAGGGAGTTATGCTGTTTATAATATTATAATGTTATGTCTGTATGACGTTATGAGTGAGACAAGATCTATAAATACACCATACAGTACACCCATTCAATTAAATCTTTAGCAAAGGCTGTTGCTCCTGCCGATGTTCCCATCTTTGTATGTGTGGGTATTGAGTCGGGAATTGACTGAGAGTCATAATAATCATATTATTACAAACCTCAGTCATAAGTTTACAAATTACATTTTCATACTACAAGACAAATGATGTTTTAAGTTTTAACTACTTTTTATATACGAGAAGTTACAGTACCATTTATGAAACGGTACGTTTGATATGTGGTTCCTTGTGAACGATTTCGAATACCGTGTACTGTACGCAGTTGACGCATTGCTACAAGGAAAGATTTTGATTAAGGCACTTGAGATTTAATAGTTAGGTATTATTGGCTCTCTGTCTTGAACTAGACTGCATTGTAGGTATGCACTATGCGGTCCTGGCTTGAGTTGAGTATGATCTAAAGTCAAGTCAAGCATAAAATTTTTACGAGAGGAACAGGCGATGCATGTGTATTCGCTTGACGCTTAAGTACGTGCATTCGTTGATATATCTATCCGTGTAGATCTTTTCAATGTAGCCGTACAGAAGCTACACCACATCTTATAGCAAAATCCTAGATCTACATTGATGCGAATCGGAGGCGGCTCTTGTTTTGTTGATTTTTTGTCTCGATTCCATTAGAGTGAGTTGTGTTGTATCAAATTGACAAAAATGAGAACGGTGTGTGTGTGTCTTTAGTCAACGAAAGTACAAAGCTAACAACCTCCAACGATTTTTTGTCAGAAATGACGACGGTGGTATTTGGTTACACTTTTACAACATACGAAACAAGTGCTCATAAAATGGAGTCACTTTAAGACATTTTCATATTAAATATAGAATTTTACCTGTTTTGAGCATGGCATAAGCATTATATCCATTTGAGTGACACAATTCACAAGGTGATGTTTTAAGTGTATTCAATATCATATTTCAGTCAACTGCACAAATATTCCTTATTTGATTATTTGCCTACTTGAGAACTTTCTTATTTGCGAACATGTACAAATACCATTTTATTCAAGGAGTATTTATGTGGGCTTGCTCAAATATTATTTCCATCAGAATTTGATACTTTGTGCTTTAACATGATTTGAAAGTACTCGTTCTCATAAATGTCGTCTTTTAATTTACACAAACAGACACACAAGAAAAGTACCAAACCAACCTACCATGTCAGAACAAAATAGGAAAAAGAGAACAAGATACAATGATACATATTATTATGGTTAAAATTGGGAGAAACCAAAATTCCATTTCGAACGCAACTCTAACCATTATAAAACCAGAATTCCTCTACTATTATAATGTAATGCATTATCAAACACTACCGTAACGCTGTGGACTTATTACTATTCGGACGTAGTTTTATTAAATTTAAAAACGTACCTAAGCTGTGTGTGCAGTCGAATTGGAGGAGGCAAGGGTATTAATGAATAATGACAATGACATTCCTACTTGACGTTTCTGCTTAAACGAAATTCATTGGAGAAAGGTGCAAATTAATTTGGATGGCTTGGCTGAGAGCTTTGTTTAGTGGTCGTCTTTCAGTGTCTTTGTCGTCATGTTGAAATGTGTCCACGGTCGACTTTTAAACTAGTACTTGACGGAACTCAACTTCAATGTATCAGCTACTCTGTTCGTTTGGCAAACTTTTGTCTTTGGTATGTGCGATAACTTCTATGTAACGTGGTTTTGCATATAGATAAACTGTGTATAGAGTATAGAGTATAGGCATAATGTTTGTATCTCTCTATGTAGAATTAGCAAATTAAAAAATATAACGTATACACATTAATTGCACACACACGGGTTGGTTGGTGTATGTAGCTATACACTTTAGTAGTATCGACCGAGCGACCGATTTCATCTCATTGCATTATATTTATGTGAGTCCTCGTTTTCTTATTACTAACCTGACTTTACTCGATCTGTGGTTGTTCTTGTACTGGTTGTAGTTGTGATATAAGAGGCAAAGTAATCTCACTCTACTAATAAGCATATAAACGTATACGCCAGCTGAACAAGAATAAGTGATTATTATGGAGCGACTTTATGCTGCTTGGCTATTCATTTCTGTTTTGCAGTACTATTAAGAATACCGTATGTTATGTCTTCTCCTTTTACTTCTTCGAATTTCACGACGACGACTACGATGCGGTGTGTGGTGGTGGCGGCCTGCCCCGTCTACTCTTACATACCATAGCATTTCATATCACATCAGTCGTGATCTGTTTTCGGAACCAGACGGTCGCTTCACAATTTCATTCAGAATATAAATTCAACTTAACTCAACTTTCTTATATGTGAGTGCACCAACCGTACGTAATTCATTCCTTGTGCATTTCTTATTAAAACTCTCAATAGAGATTCATTCTCATCTTATTATTCCTCATTCGTGAAATTATTTCATACTTGTACCTTCCTGTACATTGAGATGGTCTGTTGAATGAAACCCACTTGAGCCCAAAATTTAGCGGTTGATAGCATCAAACCAACTCTAAGTGCACGAAATATTACATAGATAGAATAGAGATGACCTTCCTTACCGTGTCTCTTCACTCATGTAAAGACTTCTAACTTAATATTTCAGCATTTCAATCCGTTCAATTTGGAGTCAAGTTTTTCTTTGACGAAAAAGTACCTACATGATTCAGAACTGAACTAATTGAATTGAAGTATTTGTCTATGTTTGAAAAAAGTCTTGTAAGATAGTATAAACTCAAACTGTAGAAAAATACTGCAAAGACTACCTAACTTACATACTTTCATTCGGTTTTTTCTAAGAATCGATGTATGTATACTACGTGAATATTTATGGGAGAAGATTTGGCACTTTTTTCTCGAGGCGAGTATAATTTAATATTGTTAAGCCATAAAATGTTGGAAGTTATAAAGTTGTCTTTGGTAAAAAATCTGTTTTTACTACGCTTCTCGAGCTCTAAATAAGGCTACGGGGACAGAGGCAGTGTTAAGTCTCATCAGCTCATAAGTTTCATAAATGGCAAAGACATTTCTTTGAACGGAACTGTCTGAAGGAAATGAAATAGTTACTGTTATAAGTCAATGCCAAGCTTCAGCATTGAGCTGTATCTTCTCCTCGGTGGCCTTGCCTTCTCTCGTGTCTACGTATTTGGATGTATTCACCATTACCCTGTGTCTGCTGACAGTGAACTAAAAAGCTAACAGTAACCGCTTCGGTTGATTCGGGTACTGTGCTTTGTTAAACCTGAAACCAGAGTGTAAAGAGTGCATTAGCAAGCTGGAGGATCATTCGTTCTCGTAAGGAGGCGATTGGCGAAGAAAGGCAGACATTTGACTTACTTAGTGAATAACATCACTAACATCAGTTTCGTTTGCCTAGTCATCAGTGATTTTTCTTGTGGAACAATGGAAACAGCACTCTAGAGATTTTCTTGGATCGAAGACAAAGTCTCTTCTTTCACTCCACACTACTAAATATATCTTCTTAAGGAATAAGACTGGAAGTCCATTTATTATTTTCCTCTTTGCTACTTGGCCATGCCTTGTCTTGTTCGACATGAGAGGTTGAATTTTGCATGGAGTGTCTATAGTGTACTGTAGCAGGTAGGTAGGTTCTGTAGTGCCTAATCGGTTTTATGCTCAGATAGTCGGCGCTAAGCGGAACTACAATAATCTTTCTGTAATATCAAACTATCAGTTCTATTTAAGTAAATAAATGTGTATATAATGCATAGTTATACGTGCCAAGAATTCTTGTAAAAATCTTCATTTATAACGGGGAGAGGAAAGATACGAGTATACGAGGCAGGAGATGTGCTCCATATTACTTAGCACTAAGAACCGGGAAGATTGACAAGATCCTCTTGTAATAAATAGCAAAGCACATTATACGTACATAACATACCTCAGTTCACAAATCTCATTTCATATCGGAAGTTTCCACTACCTGAGTCATTACCAGAGCCAAGCCATTCAGATAAGATACGGAAGTTTAGCATTCGCGTATTGTACACTCGTGTGCATTGTTGTAGAGATACTGATGTGATGTGATATCCCGTGCAGTAACGAACTAAAGTATAGAATTAGTTAACTAACTTGAATATCCACTCCGAGTGTAATTTGGTTGGAAACGCTTGGTGTTCGAGTGCAAGTGGTTCTTATGGGGTTTCTGGGGTGTTTGCAATAACAAGGATTTGTATTACACCACGAAGAAGAGGAACTGATCTTTTATGTTGCTTTGGTTGTTTTGGTGATTGAAGATAAATTCATCATTCATCTCATCTTGTATTCTTGTTTTGTTCCGCTCGTTGACTGTTTGTGTGTGCTGCAAAAGAGTTCTGATTTGAATTGGCAAGTCGGCAGGGGCTCATAAAGATGATATGTCACGTCTCATTTTCCGAGACGACCTGCAGTTATTCTAACTTTGTGAGATGATGTAAATGTGAGTGAGATTCAAAAGCGAGTTGATGTACTCACATATTGTTAGTTGTATGTTGTGGTGACTTGTGAGATTTGATTGTATTACGTATTAACAATCTCAAAGTGGCAAAGTTATTACAACTAACTAACGAACTGGCTAACTAGTAACTTGTAAAATAGTAACTACTTCTAACAAGTTTCGTTGTTGGATGACTACATTATAAATACGCTACAGACAAAGCAGCGTACTGACAGTACGAATATATACATACAATTACACGCAATAAATGAAATAAACTACGACTACAAACTGTCTGTGTGTTATTTAATGGATTCGTATTTTTTATCAACTTTACATTACGTTACGCAGTGAATGAATTGGCATCTGCAGTGGGATCGTCAACTTCAACTCGTTTGTTGGCTGTCGGAAGCATAGTGTGAAACTATTATCTAATAAAAATGAGTAATAGCTTACATGCTATTTGTACTGAGCACACCGTGGTGGACCTTCTATAGGTATTGCGTTGTAATATGTAAAAGTTGTTAAATAGACATCACATCGCACATGACAACCTAAACTTATCTGACAAAATAGACATCTTCTGTATGTACATAATACGAACCAATATGTTGAAAACTTACTTGAACTGTCTTTAAGACAACCTTACCACCTTCTCATCTTCACATCACATCAGTCGCTTGAACCTTCTTCTTTTCTCTCGTCTGTGATGCGAGATTCATTTGTAAAGCGTTAATGTGTACGCAACAATAACAGTATAATATGGTTTGTTACTTCTTCTAACAAGTTGTAGTAGATTGAGTACAAAATACAAGTCTTAAGGTATATAGGTAGGTATAAGTACCTACTATATACATGTTTAGTAAAATAAATGTGTGAGTGAAGGCATATATTGTATGCCTGTATATACAACCCACACTTCACACATCCTCGAGTTGTAGAAAAAGGGCAAACAAAGCCAAGTCAAGTGTACAGGACAACAGGTCATCCATTCATTCATTTAATTTATCCTCCATTCATTGTTGCAGCAGACTACAATTCAAAGTATTATGTAATACGTTTTGTTAAGGCTGTGTTTGGTGTGACTTGTCGCCTCATTAAACTCTCGTCTGATCGGATTATTGCCAAACATTAGTATCATCCGTCAAAGCCTTCGCTTGTGTGTCTACTAATGTTGTGTAATGGGAAAATTAAGGGATGGGCGCAAAATGGCCTTTGCTGATTGGAATTGTACATTTGAATTGCGTTGCATTTTGAATGTCAGTTTGAAATTGAATGGGTGTATTGAAACCGGATGGAAAAAGGGAATCTCTGTAACTAATGTACCTTTGTTTTAGCAGTGATTGTGTAGGGAAAAGTATTGCGTTGTGTTGTTGTTGGTTGTAAATGTGTGAGTGGTAAAGTACTTGTCGTTTCCACTGGAATGAACTCAACTGGACGAAAGGATTGAAAGCAAAACTTCACATTTGGAGATCGGAGAGTGGGTTGTTTGCGTGTTCTTGGAAGTGATTTGATTTGTTGAAGTTTTCGCCTGTGGAAATTACATGAACACTCTTCTGTTCGCCCTTGACAAAACAAATAGTGCGGAATTGGAGAGCTGATTGTCAAGTTGCTCCGATACCAGCTCGTGCTTTTTGATGGCGTTTCATCTGTAAAACAAACAGTGATTTATTATACTTGCCCTGCCTTGCATTGTATTATTCATACTGAGGCTCGCAAGCCGTTCCCTTTGAAAATAAGTAAAATAAAGTGAAGTTGCATCCTCTAAGAGCTGATGTAGCATGTAGAGGTATAGAGTTAATCTATGATCGTCTATATGTGAACTTGTACTGGGATTGAATGGAAGAGTTCAATTTAAATTTTACAAATGCATCCGAATGGTTTTACTGTCCGGATAATGACGAGGATGACAATGATCACAATGAAAGAGACACAATTAACAATATTGACGCAAATACGAGAAACGAAGAAAAACAAGAGGAATGTGACTTTGTCTACCCATTACCCCTGTCGTTGACTGTCGGAAGGATCATTGAGAAAATGGCTCCTGTAACTACGTTTTGTGCGACACCTCCTACTAGCAATAATAATCAAAGCATAGCATTGAACAATTTAAACAGAACAAAAAGTCTGGACAACTTAAATTTCGCAGAGAAGCGGCAGCTAATTGCGTCTACTTTGTCTTTGGCTGATATTCTTCAACAAGGTGGTTATTTTATAATAATTTCCAATCAAATTCATTACTACTGAACTTATCATAAACTAAATACGTACACCATTTCTCTATCTTCAAAATTGTATCCATATAATATTGGCGTACAATTTTGCACAAATCCACAGAAAATACTTTTTCCATTTATATTTGAAAATGAACTATTCACGAAGTAGTCACACTTTTGGTATGTGGTAAGTATGACGTGTTTGCAAGTAATGTTCACCTTAACAAAAGTGGATAATGTATATATCTAGAATATTACTATTATATTGTACATAGTAAGGTTGTGTAATATTACTACCATGAACCATGTATCGTTAACATCAGGACTACACTCAAACTTTTAGCGAAGTAGGACTTCATTTCAACTTAAAATGCAGAATTAGATTAGGTGGAAAAGTTTTATTGGCAGATAAATGGGAAATTCATTGTAGAGGCGTAATAATTCTAGAAACTAGACCAGAACTTCAAGTTGAAGGCTTTATTTTGTAGAATCTTGTAATTATAATGAACCTCACTTACCCTAATATACCTACTGCAGTGGCCAATTATTCAAGTCATCCTCCAACTTTTGTGTTAGAATACCTTTTACCTTTATTTGGCTGCTTGAGAGAATCAAGAAAGTTGTAAGCAGCTTAAGATAGTACCGTACTAACCACAAGCTAAGTGGAACAAATATAATAACTCTAATGAAATTCCTAAGTAATGGACTAAGAATTAAAAAGTCAGCTTTCTATCTGTCAATCTATTAGAGTGAATTAGTGGTGAGTGGAAACTAAAGTGATGTACAGAGTTAACTAATCGTATCCATTAGAACGCTATGTGGTTTAATTGCTTAATATATTAGAGTGTATAATACGAGAAACTCATCTCTAATCGTAAGAGCTACGCATCTTTCACCTTACGGTTTTATTAAAGCTCATTGCAGGAATACTAATAATAATATTCTCTGGATTGCTTTGTTTAAATATGACCTGATTTTTCTTGTGGTTAAAAATACAACTAGCAAATGTTTGAAGACCAAGACTACGACTCTGCGGAGCAGCAATGATTGATTTATTGATTCGAACTGTAGATACATATTGTAAAGTATGCTTTTGTAGTTATTGCTTTTGTATGAAAAACTGTGACGGAGGTTTTATGGTATTTTATTTTAAATTGTACATGCCTGTTGAGACAAAGACGACAGTGTAAACAGTAATATCTTATTTCGGAGAAAAATTCCTATGGGATGAAGAATGTAACTAGTTTTTGTTTTTCTTACATTACTTGGTTCACTTCACTGATATTATGTTGCAGACCATTATGAAGTTTTGCAATCGATTATTTTCTCATCTAGTTCAGTTTGCCTGCGTCCAGTAAATCTGCTCTATGAGATTTATAGCCAACCTTTCACTGTTAAGGGGAAAGACTTGACTGTTGTGTATACAAGTGTCTAGGTATTTCGTTTCAGAAGACTGCGTTTGTACAACCACTCATTTGAAGTTGGAGAAATAGAAACGGATCTTAAAAAGGTTGTTTGTAGGTCTAAAGTCTAAAGTTAGTATTTTATTATACATGCGGGCACAATGCATTCCCAGCAGCATAATAAACTTTTATTCTAAGCAAACATTTCATTGAACAGGACACATCTTGAGATACTGTAAAGGTAGGTAGAGTTATGTTCACATTGTTGTTTTGGAGGAAGAATGAATAACGAGGCGAAATGGCGAAAAGTGTGGGTAAAAGGCATATTTGCATTATACGCTTTGTAAATAATGCGTTAAATGTTAATGCGATTTTATTGCATGCATTGTCTATAGAATTTAAATAAGATTGCACGAAAAGGTTTTATTGTGGGTTTGAACTTAGGACAAACAAGAAAAGCGGATGAGATGAACCATCACAATCGAAAACAAAAGGATGGAGATGTGTAGGTTAGAGAAAGGAAGAAAAGATTTATGTTTTGTTCTTTTGAATTGGCTCGATCTGGCCTATCCTAGGTGGTCCTGCAGTCGAATCTTTTTCCTTCGCTATATTTTCGTATTGTATTTTTATGGTGTTTTATTATCTGTGATAATTACTTATCGCTCATTAGTCTTACTTTAGTCGCACAGTTTTTCTCATACAATGAATCTCTTGTCTCATCATTGTCTGTCACACATTATCTTCCTTAACTTATTGCCGATCCCATCTGTTCTGATCTACTCTTGTGCTACAGCTGTTCTCGTACTACTACTTCATTCTAAACAATTACAATTGAATCTTACTGCTAATAAAATAATGGCTGGGTGTAGTGCGGTGTAACGTAATGTAGTTTTCTTGTTGACACGTTGGCATTGCCATTTTACATGTTAAATTGTGTACGCAATTACGCAACGGAGTTGTTAACGTCTTCTTGTGTGTAGGTTAATGAGGCTTACTTTTGTTTTGTCTTGGATATTCCACTTTTAATTACAGATAAGTTAAAAGTCATATTTTACGAGTATGTTGTAAGCGTATGCAAATAAATGGCAAGTGGCAATAATTTCGTTTTTTGTATGGATCACTTTTGCATGACAAATATAAATTGCATAATATTTCTTTATAGCGACTGCTTTTTTACCAGAGAGGTATTTCATGACTAAGAATTTGACATTGTGGTAATTGTAAACGTCAAAAGAGTACAGTACAGATATGTCAACTAGAACAGAGAGACACTAATTTTGGTGCATGCTGATACTATAAATTACATTGCATTGTGCATAATACTTATTGTTAGCTGTGCTCAATGAAATCACTTTTGGTCTCGCCTTGTTCATTACTTGCTGCTAATGATTTCAATTTTTAATATGACATGATGCATCAAAGTAAAATATCATCTTGCCTTTTACGACACACGAAGGTTGCGTGATGATTGTCCCATAAATTAGATATTGGACACCATGGGCGCAGGGAAGAAGCGAATCGTTTTATATGGACATATCGTTATTTAGATTTGATGTGTTGATGGATTTCAATGAAATATTAATTTGTAGGTAATTGTTCGTGATTTCATCATCAAACAAGTTCGCAGTTACTGGTTGCTACTGCTTAAGTATTTAACATGGGCTGAATACATTGTAATTTGTATCCAATTTCTCTGATTTGTGTTTAATTACCTTAATTGCTAAAATAATGGCCATTATTTTGTAATTACTTAAACGCTTAAATAATTCTATTATTATTAAGGGTGAACCACTGTTCGTCAATGCTTAAATGTCATCGTCATTTAAACGTGTTTAAAGTATTTCCAGCTAACTTAATTATTATTACATAATTGTATCGTAATCACATACGTCTGAACGAACATTTCTCTTTTAGATATACTACAGTATTTTTAGACTTTGTCCATTTTATTTTACGTTTCTTTGCTTAGTTAGAGATTGCACAGGTGGTTGAAGTGTACTATCGTTCTTTCATATATCAATTTATGTATTTGCAAATGTACAAGTGTCGGTAGGTATTGTATTTAATAGTGCTCTTCTCCTGTCAAAGATGCAGCATGACAAGCATAAATTTTTATTAATATTTGTGTATTACTTTCAGTGCCAGTGACGGTTGCTGGATGATTGTCAACAATGTATTATTGATAGTGTCATAGTTGTGTAACATTGACACAGTATCGTAAAGACTTGTCAATGCACATAACTTTACCCCAGAATAAAGTTGCATGCAATTCATGTTTATGAACAGCCAGCGAGTTTGGCACGCAGTGTTCAGACGGCAATACATATAGATTATTTATACGTGTGTTGTTTATGAAGGTTTGTTGCCAATTATGTCTAATACTTGTTCTGTGCTCGTATCGCTCGACAATAACTCTGCTTTTGTATGTGTACATATAAAGCAAGTGCTTACTATTTAGAAGCAGTCAGTGAATGACTACCTGCACCATCAAAATTAAATTCCATTGACGTTGATCGTGCTGTTCTTTGCAATTGAAATTCTAATCTCATTCATGTTTCCAAACGTAACTACTTGTATATTCATCTAAGGTATTCATAATTGCAACAATAAGTAAACTTTGCAGCAAAGCAATGTTAGCGTAAAAATGTCAATCTACCCGATAAAGAAGCTTACCTACGCAACGCATCAGGTTGACATTTGAAAACCTGAAATGATGGCAAGGAAATATGCTCATGTATGTGGTTTATTTTCCTCCAAGCTTGAATGGCTGCATTATATAGTCCAGCACAGCAGCAGGTTATCGAAATATTAGCTATGCCAATGTTTTCTTCACATTTTGTCGTTTCGAATTTATGATTGATGTCTATGAAGTTTACCTTTAGCTTTGCTCAGGTGAAATTGCACTTGCACAATAAAATACGGCTATGATGTTGTGTTTGACATTTGGGTTTCCTTTATGTACACGACACTATTTGTATTAAGCACGGATATTTGTGCTTAATGTTTGCTTTTACTGCATTATGAATATTTTTTGTTGATTCTGGTTTTTACGTGTGTACATATTGCAAACTTACGTCGTGAGCGAGTAAATTTAGTATACATTGTATTGTTGCATTTTTTATGGAGCAGGTGTTGTATCCAGCAGTGATACATTTTTTAACGCCAATGACAGGACAATCCTAAATCATATTGTAACGTCCGCTCTGTATTCAAAGATATCTTGAATCGGTTTGTAGTAGTAAAATGTTCCTCTCTATGCCTTGTGCAGATCTTGGTCATGATGACGCTGTAAATTTATGTGTGCTAGGGACAAATAATCGATTAAAACCTTGATCAAGTGAATCACTGCTAAATGTAACACTAATAATAAATCTAGTGATTTCATAGTCAGAAAAGACTGCAATTCAAACAGACCATGTTGTATTATTTCAATTTCTTTCAGTCAGTCGACAGGAGGATGACTTTATATAAATGATACGTAAGAATGCTACATGGGTCACGAGGTGGCTACTGGCTACGACCGTAGTGATTTATTTCCAGATGTCTGCAATGCAACATCTTGCTATTTTAATTTTTGTGCCAAGGTGGTGCTGAAAATGGCAGCACTTTTATTTTTTATACTTACAGCGATATTTTGAAAAATTGTAAATCTAAATCGCTTCTAGAAAGACAGCGCATTATTTTTGTACATAAGGATGTGGGATTCGTGTTAGTATCATTGGATATTATATCTTATTCTTTTGTCTTTGTCTCACTCAGGGTCTTTTTGCTTAGATTGTTTTTCTTGAGTCTTGCGGCTCCTTTGACATGTAACCATTTGTTTGTATATGTGAGTGGTTCCAGGTGTTCTAACTTAACTGTCAACTTTCAAATATGAGATATTCTACTTATGTAATGCTAATGTCTTAGTCAATTCTCAAAATGTAAGGTTTATCCGAACCGGGTGTGGATTATTGCAAAAGCCTTTGTGCCTTCTTTTACTTGTCAAATTGTACGTGACTTGCTTGGATCATTATATTATAAATAAGCGTGAGAATAAAAAGGTATCCAACCGGGGTTCATAGTTCAATCCAATCAATATTACATATATGCATTCATTGCGCTGCACACGGCTTTATTTGTATATTTTCAAATGCTGCTTGCTCTACTGTCCTTATTTGGGAAAACATATTGCATACATACTTCAAAATGATCCATCAAAATCCATTTTGTATGTCAGATCAATCCTTTTACGAGAAGAATTGACATAAACTTTTTCAAAGTTTGGTGCTTTACAAAATCATCAAGTCATTGTGCACATAAAACTTATCACTCTTACATGAATTGTTGTATCAGCACTTACCGATTCAGCATAAAAGTGGCAGATTCTATGTAAAAATTTTAGTAGAGAACCAAAATGACAGCTGTGTTTATTTCTTATCCTACTTATCCATCTTATGTTACAAAATTCACGGCAAAAGATGTTCTTTTAGTAGCAAAAATGGTTTTGTCTGACTCTCATTTTTACTGCCGTTTTGTTATTGTGTTCAAGGATCAATCTGAATTCTGAATACTGCCTCCTGGCCTACCTATAATATAGGTACGCTATGCTACATTATAATGTATTATGAAATAATGAAATCCACACATGATTTAAAATTCGGTTTTCTACGCAGACAAATCGAAGAATTTCAATTTAGTCGATCGCTATATAGTTTTCTTGATTCTATGGATGCTTCTGAAATCAAATTCATGTATATGAGTATGGAAATTATAAAAAATTGAATCTTTTATATTGCAAGCTAGCGAGGCATATATGCATTAATCTCAGTTTTTATTAAACCGAATGGTCATATTATGGATCCAAGTGGAATACAAAAGTAGGTATGTGGGAATAAAAGCGTTTGTTATCATCTGAATATAAATAATATTGAGTTTCATATAATCCGAAGGATTTTCTGTGATGCGACGCATATATAGCCAACAAAGAACATAATAATGTCTATGACTAAACTCGAGATTATAATGATGGCTTTGAAACTTTGAATGACTGTGTTAGGAAGACAGATATACCTAATGGTATACACCTACGCGACATGCGCTTGCTGGAGAAGAATGGTTCAAATGTCATTTAAAATGTCTCTCTTGAGATTTTATTTTTTTATATTATAGCTTCAAAGTGAAGGAGTCTTGAATTGGTTAAGGTCGTGTCATGTGTCAAACGTAATATTTAGATATTGTACGTGTATAATACAAAGCCAAAAAGTCAGTGGAGGCCTCCGTTTAAGTCTCATCTCATCCTGCAAAAGCCAAAAAGTACAAAGAAAGAATCCGTACTTTAATCTAAAAGAAGTCAAGCGAAGTAAAGTTTGACTGAACCAGTAAAATGAAAAAGTAAAAATTGTAAAGCGGTCTGCTATGTACCTCCTTGCCCTACATACATTCTTCAGTTCTCTTGTTTTGCGTACATCAAAAATATGGAAAATAAATGAAATTTTTGGATTTTATACGCCTTTTTTCCGCAGCACATTCCTAGACTCGTCAACTCAGATATTATACAGAAATTGTGGCTCAACTCAAGTCACCGGATCTAAATAGTAAGAGCAAGCCAGTTTTTCTCCATGTGTGTCGTTTGTATTTCCAGTCGTAATCGACGTACACACATTTATGTTGTTCTATAATATCTCCATTTTAGTATTCGTACAACAAGTATTATAATATGTGTAGACATTTTGGTAGCCCGTTCTGTCTACATTTCCTTCGCTTGTTGAATCAAGAACTAAAAGAAACGTGAACATAATACAAATATAATGAATTCCAGAGTGACTGTTGTAGAATATGCAATGACTTTTCAGTATTGTTTGTGGAGTTAGCGATGGAGTGATAAGAATGTCCATGGAATATTACAACTTTCCGACAGTTGCATTGCTTGCTCCGGGTTTACTTGACTTGGAGTGATTCGTTTGCTCGTGAACAGAATCTTTCTCTGTTTTTTCGGATATGTTCGTATAATTCGTTTCATTTCAAACTCTCTGGACCAGCGAAGACTTTCTTTGGTTACCAGTTCCGTTGTTTTTGTGTAAGAAGGCAATGCAGACACATAGCATTACTGTATACTACAAATTGAATCCTTCAGTACATGCACATAATAATATGAATAACATAATCATCATCATTTTCTGATGCTTTTGTCCAACATTTTTTATACTGTCTTGTCCTGTCCTCATTACTCATTACACGTCATAGCTCATGGGCCCTGCATTATGCACAGAGTTGGCAATATTTGCACTTTTCAATGAATTTTTGTTGAAAAATGAAAAATTGGAAAAATAGGCAAAATATTGAAAAATAGGCAAAATTGGAAAGATATGAAATGAATGAAAGGACTTAGAATAATTCCTA
>JABASD010002001.1:0-31455 GCA_019776165.1 Pogonognathellus flavescens
TAACTAAATCCAATTCTTTTGGTTTATATACTTTCAAAAGTACCGAATCGGTTTCTTTTAGTTTATATACTCCCAAAAGTAACTCGTGAGGTCCCGTAGGACTGCTTGATGTTAGTTTTTGTAGTGTGTTGTATTTTCAGTGAAATGTGATGGTTGTGAGAGTCTGTGTGTATCTTCTTAAGTTAAATGGCCCTTATCTTTATATTTAAAGAAGACATTCTGCTGTACAATTTGAGTATTTGAGTTCTTCTGGGATGTGTTTCTAAACGTATGTCTCGTCTCTTTTTTGAATGCTGTGTAGAAAATTATGCAAAAGTGCGTGTGAATATTACTCCTTTTGCATTTGTATTGTCACTTGGTTGCGTATAAAGGTCTGAGAGTTAATTCTGCCAGAGAGAATGCCAGTACTAAATTACTATGGAAAAGAGCAAAGCTGTCGTGGTGCAAAGAGAAAGTAGATTTTCTCTTTATTGACTTTCTGTGCAAAGGCTCATCCTGCGTCTATTAGTTTTTTAGTTAGAAAAAAACTTTTACTTTCCATCGCTTTAATTGTTATTGAATGCCAAAGTGGTGTGATCATGTGAAGAGGAGGAAGATAAAAGGAATTACATCGAGCACTTCAGTGTGTAGGCGTGCGTGTGAGTGTGTTTGGGAGGCAATGGAAATTTAATTTATTCCTGTGTGGAAAGTTGTTTTATGCACTGTAGTGGAATCATCGTGTTGCTCATAGTGGTATGAAATAGCAGTCTAAACACTTACCTTTGTAAATTTGCACACATATAGATTACATATTACTTGTGTATCATATAGCATTAAGGTCTATAGAATACCTACTAATATACTAATACACTTTTCTCGTGTACACAAAAGCAGACTGTACAGTTTGGCTTTGATAATGGAGAAACTCGAGTGGAAAAATTCTGAAAAGTAATTACCTAACTACTTTTCGTTTAGATGCAGCTTATAGCATTAGAATCTGTATAGGTACCTTGAAGATTCCTTGTGTTAACACAAAGTAATAATAAAAGTTGCGAAAAAACTGCGATATATAGTAGGTATATTAACTAACATGAAAAAGTGTTTTATATAGGAGTTCTCCATTACTGAATCTATAGAAGTGAATTTAATTCCCAAATGTGTGATACAGAAGGTAATATAAAAATGAAAGATATTATGTGCAAATGGTAGTACTACTAGTAAAGTATTAATGTTTTGCATAAGACAGAGACGGCTTTTTGCGAAACAACCACCACGAAGAAGAAGTGAAATTGGGTGTGTTCTGTTATTTAGTAGGTAGTGCAGTTGTGGTGACGACTCGACTCATAAAGGGAAGTCAAATAAAGAAAAAGTCATTCAGTGAAAACATAATCGATGGGTGATGTCACAGTAAAATAACGAAAGCATATGCTCACGACGTTCCCTCGTATGTTTCATTTCTCATTTTAAGTTTTTTACATTATAAAATATTGTGCAGTTTAACACGTATATCGTCACCACATGCATACAATGTACTTTCTCACCATCAACCACAGTTTTGCGAGAACACGTCCTTAAAAGAGAAAGTTAAGCTGCTGAATGCAGCTACATGCTTATATTTACTTTACACAAGGATGCAGTCTTTGCAGCTTTTACTTTGCAGAACAACACGGAAACTAAATATTGTATTATACATACACCATTTGTCTAAGGATTTGCGTTTGCATATTGCAAACCATGCAAAAACATCTACATACTACATGAACACGTATGGAAATGTACATGGTTTCATGCATAAGTAAAACTTTTGCATTTGGTAGCTTGGAGCAAAGGAAAAAACGTAAAGGAGGAGAAAGTCGAGGAAAGTAAGGAAGGAATCAAACTTGTATGTAGAATCTTGTGCAAAAACATTAGCATTACATTTCAACTGCTATTGGTCTTCAATAAGCTCATGATACTTCTACTGCTTCTACCACACCACTACTGCTCCTGCCATCATCACCACTGTGCATTATTAATATCCACAGAGTTCACGAAAATACAGATCTGCTGACAAAACTTGGCAGATCCAATGGGATCCGATGACATATCATCGTTTTCCCGTTTTCTATCTTTTTTTTGAATCGAACGAACGTTTTCCATATATAGTGCTCATAGAGTTCAACGTACTCATTATACTGTAACCTTAGTATAAATAGATAGCTAGGGTGGCTTATGAAATCATTACGGTTCAGCACATCTCAAATTCCTTTGAGCTTTACATTATGAACAGCCTGGCTCCAGATAGATTTTCAAACTCTTTTTGCAAACTGGGGCAGAACAACCAGAATGATAAATAATAATAAAATTCGAGATAGGTAAAGTAGTTATAATAATATGGTGCATACTAGATAGGTACCATAGGTGGGCTTAGTAGGTAGGTACATAAAAATTTCATAATAAATAATTTATAGTAGTTCGTGTACCAAAATTAATTTGGTTAATGTAGTAAAACTGCTAAAAGAATAATTAATTACTTTTAGTAGTCATATAAAAACACGATTTGAACTCTGCTGATTCGCCATAATATTATGCGTAAATCGAACTTGCTGTCTTGTTTTGTGTAAATTTATTGAGATGTTCTTTCCGTGAGTCCCTATGCGCAAAGATCAATTAAATAATGTGTCAAATCTACGATGTGGTAGTACCATGAAATTAGTAATAGTATTTTAGTTTGTATGAGTGTAGTCAAGTGTGGTCTCTGTAATAGTCTTATACAGATATTAGAAAAAATTGTCTACAGAAGTAGTTCCGTGCTGACTTGACTTGATATGCCTGGCATGGTGGATGTGACCGCACACGACAGATGTTGGTGGCAAGCGGAGATGGTAAAAAATATACTTTTTCTCGCTTGAAAAAATATTATGTCGTTTCGTGTCCTATTATTGTATTGGTCGTGAAATTTCTAGAGCTCCATTCAATATCTGTGTGTGGGCAATGCAAGATATAATGGAATATTTTATATTGCATTAGATTACTGTGCTGGCATATAAGCAGTTGACATAGTTTGACTTAATACGCTATAATATATATACTATATATATTTTAGAGTTAAACTGTGAAAGAAGTATATAGGCACTGCAGTGGTGTGTAACGGTAACGTAATGTAACCTCCAACGAGATGAGATGATTTGAAATGAAATGTTGGTACACTTAGTCACATTATAGGTAATATATCTGTTCCTAACATCCACACTGTCGACTTCATTACTTTTATGCTATGGCTGTGAGCTTTTATATTTCTGTCAGTATAAACTACAATCACAGACACACACATGAACGTGTATTACTAAAAGCTCGTAAACCCTTTCTATCTAAATACCAAGACCATCATAGATAAAATCGTACTTTCCCAGTTTTATGGTATACCAATGGTAAGGAAAGGACTGCATTGTTCCCATTCAATCTGCAATGTGGAAAGAAGCAGTGCAAAATCCCAGTTTTCGGACATGGCAAAATTGTCCAGAAATTAATAACATTTTGGGATTTTTGCAGCAGCTGAACTGTACTGTAGGTAATAAAAATTTCTTGGTTTTTGATTCCCAAAATTTCTAATGATGAAGAAAATTTGTTGAAAATGTTTATGGTATGAAGATCTTAGGAGATTTTAGGAGAACAATCAATTGTCTCTATAGGGTAGACTTGTAGTATAGTAGAAGGCAGAAGAAGGCACCGTTTTTCCAGAAGAGGAAACATTAAGATTTTAAGCTAAAAAGAAATGGTGTACATGCTGTGTATATAAATGAAATGTAAGTAGGAAGGTAGGTATTACTATTGTTTTATTTTATTTCTAGATAATGCATCATAATTTTAGTGTCGCTTTTTATAACTTTATATAAGTTCTAGACCAGGAAATACATATAGTAAACAGCCATTATTCTGTGGACATTTGAAGCACACACATATTACTTACACGATGCTAAACACGCATGAGAAATAAACTATAATATAAATTTCATATCCGAATCTGGCCATCGCATCAGTGTGCATTCATCATATTGTGTGCTTTCTCTATTGTTAAAGGAAGACAGCAGAATACTTTCCTTGAAACGAAAAGGGTTACCACCCTTAATATGATAGTTCTACTAATATTACTTGGATTCGCATCATAAACTCTCTTGTTGTATCAATATGTTCTTCTGTCTTCTGGTTTGTAATAGTATCAGTGAAACCATTATATAATAATAATATGAGAATGGGGGTTACATAACAAACTAAATGATAGATTGAGTTTTCCTGTTCCTGGAAGTGAAGTCTGATACTTATTCACAAAGATGATTTCACTGTTTGATATTATTTTTCTTTATTTCTTCGAATTACTTTTATTCGTAGAGAAAAACACAATTTCTATTACACAATGCAATATTGCTAAAACAATGAAACCTTAATAATATATATATAGGTCTACTATAAGTACCTACGTTATATCGTAATTTACCAGTATTCTTATTGTTTCCACAACACACAATATTCTGCTGTGTTTGCATTTGAGATTTTACTACAGAAAACTTATAAGTGTAGCCAGACGAATAAAAAGAGAAATTCGGAGAGTTGCAAAAAATTAATATTACTAGAAGAGAGAGTTTGTATAAAAAAGTAGATAAAATTTCTGTGGTTTTGCTATAAAAATTCTGAGAAAAACAGAAAGTTAATTGACTCGTACTACCCACTATGCAATTTGGTGTGTGTTTGAACTGAGAGTTCACAGCAAAGGATTACACAGTCGTAAAATAACAATAATTAAGCTGATAGGACTAAACTGCGCTGTAGGGTCAGTTGCCTTTCCCCAATGAAATAAAATTTAATGCAATGTTATGCTTTTAGTCTTCAGATGTGATTTCATTTCACACACAGCGAAAAGTTTCCTTTGCCACACTGGACACTAGTAGCACTACACCATAAAAGCCTTTTAAAGGCTACTATAAAAGCTGTGGTTATAATAAGTTTAAGGTCTACGTGAACATTTACTTTTAGTAAGTTAATGTAGTACTTTCACTGTTCAATTCAATGTAACCCATTTATTTCTAGTTGTATCTGCTAAACTAAAATCGTTGACCATTTAGTTCTTTTGCTACAAAACTCATGTTTTGTTGTTTTCACTAAATGACTGTGTAAATATAACACAGATAAATATACATTTATAGCATTACAAACCATGAAAGTATACCTATATGCGATGAAAACCGATTTTTCTTCCTATACTACACTATAGGAAAGTATATTTGTTGAAATCTCTATAATAACTTTTTGTTGTATATAAAGCTAAATAAACTGCAAAATATAATTGCCTTACTTCAACATAAAAGCTGCATCCAGTTTGGTTTTTCTGGCTCCCCGTATTTTATTTTCCTTCTGCAGACCTCCAGAGTCACTGGTAGATGTGGGTGCGGGAGCAAAGTTCATTTTATAGTGTACTTGCAAGGGGAACTTTAACTACACCCTAAAAAAGGGAATACCTAGTGATCTCATTACGCGACAGTCTTTTGTATACTTATAATGCAATATTTTGATAACTCTACCATTGAGCATCTGTACAGTATGTTGTAAATATAGTGTTTCCTCTCTGTTTGTGTGTTACCGAACATTTTGTCAGTTAATATTGCTTTTATATGAAACTTATGTGTTTTAGTAGAGGTACAAGTAAAGCAGTTCTGAGGAACGACATAAGGATTACGGAGAAAATTGTTTATGTTCATTTAGTGTTCAGCAGCAGTGGTATTTTAAACGCACACAAAAATAAAGAGAGCCTTGTATTATTGCAAAGTAACAAAAGGCCGTCTTATAATCTCCTAAAAAGCTCAAAGAGTAAAATACACCAAGATGTATTCTGGGACATTTGCCATAAAAGGGTTCACGTTTTTTGCCCATGTCTTTTTTCTTGCTTGCGGACCTTTTTGGCTACTGCCTCTCTCCACACACCCACACAATGGCACAAACAATAACTGCAAAGAATAGGCACATCTAATGTTATACAATGACCATTTACAGTGTACCATACTGCGAATACTGTAATATACATCTGCTATATAGATCATGAGACAGTTCTATAGGAACTTTTATGTTCCTCAATGTATGTAATACAACATTGTGCAACATTTTTGCAGTTTAATGCATTTTGCAGCAACAACACATGAGAAATTCTCCCAAAGGCACGTTGGCCTGCATTTCTTTGTCCGTTTATTTGTCCACTGTAATTCTATTTGTCTATAAATATCGAGGTACCTAGTTGAAGCCATAGCTCGCGGAGAATGAAAAGAATGTTTACTTCTTCATGTCTAAACTAGTCTGTAGTGTCCCAGACTCCTTTGTAGTAATCTGTACTTTGTATAAAGAAAGTATTTGATTTTCCCGTTCAAGTATTGGAATCTCCTCCGTATTTTGGAATGTTAGGTTAATATGTCTGGGATTACAAGTTACTCTTATGTTATTTTCTTTAAGGAAGAATAGCTGAACTTCACTATATACAGCTACTCTATGGTGTAAAAAATAACCAATTTATAGTTTTTAGAATACATGCGTACTTGTTTACTGTAATGGCATTTTAAATTATACGATTGCATTGTAAATGGAAAGCTACGCAGACAATGTGTCTCCCACCCACAGATTCCCTTCTGGTTGCATGTTTTCTAAATGTAAGTCAAATTACTTTATTGTTTCCTAAATAGCGTAAGCTCACTTTAGTCATTTTAGTGACCATAAGTTTTACGCATTGTCCAAAATAGACTTTCAACCTAGAATATAATAAAATAGTAACTACTATCAGACTATTCTCGTCTAACTATGGACATAAATAGTAGAAATAAAACGGTTTAGTTCTTATAAGTAAGACACAAAATATCTGGTAAAATATAAAGCGTGTGCTAAATGCAGGAAAACTTTCACTGTCCTTTCCCTCTCATTCAAAGCAAACGAAGGAACAAACGCTTCAATTCCTCTCAAGCAAATGAACATATTTCATTTTTCTCTTGTGTCTCTTCCTCTACAAGTTCCCCTCAAAAATATTATTGCAATATTACTACAGATTCCACACACACTACTACTATAATGCTTACTAATGTACACAATGCTTTCCCCACAAACTAGAAATGTCTATAAATTATAAACGTGTAGTGGTAGTATTAATTCTGTGTGTTTATACGTTCTATAAAGGCATTGCACTATTAATTTAATACTGAAACGAAAAAGTCGTTGTTGGCTGGGAAGGAATTTGCTTTTTCATTTGTAAATGTATCTCCGGAGACGCTAGCTGTGTTTGGTAATAGCCATTTAGACAAAAACGAACCATTTTACGCCCAAAACACATCATCATCATCATCATCAAACAATGGAAGAACTGGTGGACGCAGACTGCGTCTTGCTCTCGTATAACTCACACAACTACAACAACTATCAGTACAGGAACTACCCGATAGCTTTATTAAACTCTGTATGAACTGAACTGTCGTCCTCCTCTCTCTTCTCTTTTTCCTCTCAGTGAGCTCACGACGGTTTATGCTTTTATTTTATGTCTTTTGTGTGCTGAATGCTTAATCAAATTAGTTTTGCTTGCTTAGTTCTTCAGTAGCAACTCTGAGTCTCTCAGTCAGTTTAGCTCGCTTTTGCGTTTTGAATTTTCAGGCCGATGCGACTTCTGCTTTGCTGTTTCTACTGAGGTTTTGTTTTCTTTCGTCTTTCGCCGACCACCAGACCACATAACTATACGAATAGCACTACGTTGTACACATTCATTCTACTATTATTATTTCTCAGTCGTATTACATGTAATCCGACAATTCCTACTTTGTGTTTTAACTACTGACAAAAACGAACCTTACGATTTAGTATACAACTTATACATAATACGTACCTATAGTCACAAGTAATCTTATGAGTATAAGGAATTTATATTTTATACAGTACCTATTTATAATATAACGTGATAAAGAACTTGTGAAGCTGAAAGTCTTTATAGGCTGCTAAAAAGCATACTGTTGTAAAATTCATATAAAATGGGGGTTGGTTTGCTGTTTTAGCTCGCGGTCTCGTTTTTGCAATAGCGGTATGTATCAATGTGAGAAAATTGCTTGTAAGAACGAGGAAGGCGTGGAAGATGAACCTATAGAAGTACCAATATAAATGTATATAGTATAAAATATACTGTTAGACTGCTGCAAGGAAAGAAAAGTTGCAAAATAGACTAAAGCCAGCAAATCGGTATTCCTGTATCTGATCTGAGCTGTACTTGTATAACCTTATGGTATAAAGTTAGATACTTAGGTATATACTGAATAATTCCATGGTATGCATGGACTTTTCCACTGTGTGTAGAATCGGCGTGATTTATAGTCAAGTGACGGAAGTTAACTCCCTTGATATGCCGTGGTCCATGAAAAGTTTAACATGTCTATTTAGGAAAATATTTTCCGCAGGTACAACTCCACCACTATGCGCTTTCTTTGTAGTTGTGCAATGTCTAACCTAATGTTACGTAACGGTGTACATCTTGCATACATTTTGTACTGTGTATTATATAGGCTTATACTTATTATACCTATATAGGTACCTATTTATAGGTATGTGAAATGCAAGCCGTTCCACGTATTATTCATGTTGTTGTTCATGTTGTATGAATACGGCCACTTTTGCAAAAGAGATTGTGTGTAGGTGTGTGAGTTATTTTTTATGTGGTATAGCACATTGTATTAGAGTGTGGCTTGATGTGTTTTTGCACATTTGCCTATTAGGAGGTTTATATACTGTACACCTACTCCATGTATTACATTATGATATTGTGGTTTGTGTGTGTGATGGGTGGATTGTGCATTGTGTTTTGACCTGGCCTCACTTTTACTCCTTTTTGGCTTGACTTGGTTGACTTATGAATGAATTGGGTTAAAGGTCCCACCTACAGCTATTTAGATAACGAGACGAGGAATTCTTTTCTACACACACACATTCACATTATATTACACACTGTGAACTATGGAGAACCCCTGCAAATACAGTTTTATTAGGCAAATGTAAAAGTTTTACTATCCGCTGCTGGAAGAAACGTTACTTTCCTTACACTTTCTCTACACCACCTTTCTTGACATTAGCGATGAAAGCATCATCATCATCATCACCATCAACATCGTCGTCTTTTTCATATAAGTATTGGAAACGCTTTTGTTCGTGGTAAAAACCTGTGTGTGTAGGAGGTACTACGCGCACAATGTTTATGACTATGAAGGAATTTCCTATTTTAAATTTGGAAGCCTTGTTCGTTTACAATTTATAGGACACAAGTATGTGGTTGGTTTCTTCAAGCGTTTTCTAATATAATACACTCTATAGGCATACCTTAGCTATAGTAATATGTAAAATGCTTTAGTGAGAGATATTTCCCCTTTAAAATTATGTATGTCATTGAGCTTCCCTCAAAACCAATATGCTCTCACCGATAAGCACCGTCACACCGCAGAATTCCTATAAAGAATATGTCTTAGGAGGAACAAGTGAGATTCCTGAGAGAAAGTTATATAAATAGTAAACATCCATAGAAAATCCATTAGCCTACTTTAGTGCACAAGTACACGTAGGTATATACCTACTAATACAAATAATATTACGTTAATATTACAAGATTCTTTATGGAACGACTACTCTTTGACCTCGGAGAAGAGCTTTGTATATTATGTGCATGTGCTCATGTACATAATAAAGACAGATTTAATATCGCAAGAGCTAGGTATAAGTACAAGTCGAAGGAAGGTCGAGTAATATTGAATTTTCCGGAAAATACACAAAATATATTGGATTATTAGTATTACATTGTACATAAAAGTCATCTTTATAAATGTGTAATGCATTCTTGTGTATAGATATTGTCATTTGAGTTTTACTGCCAAATAAATATAACGTGTTTATCTCTAATGCTGTTATATTGTCGTAGAATTATTATTACTTTAGTGTGCTATACAAACACAAGTGGTAGTAGTAAATAGAAAAACAAACAATGCAAGAGTCAAGTGAGGGGATAGAGAAGTACTGTTGTGTGTGTTCGCAAGAGCGGAGCAAAGTCAGCAAACCACTCAGTGTACATAAATACTCTGAGAATAACTTGGATAAGTAATCATAATTGTTAGCTAAGATATGCACTTATATATTGTTAGTATATATTCTACTGCTACTGCCTCCCTGTCTAACTCAAGTAGTGTGTACAGCGACGAGGCCCAGCAAACTTGAACAATTCTAATATCAATAAAGTGTTTGCATCGTAAATCTTTGATATTCGCAGTATCGTAAATTGTATCAAGGAGAAAGAACTAGAGAAGAGAGAGAGAGAGAGTACAGCATTCTACAGATATTACAATGTTATGTAGGTAGTAGGAAAATGTAAGAATATTATTATGTCAGTTTGCACATACATACTTATATAATGGTAGGTCTTTGCTCCCTGAAGTGTGTTTGTGTGTGTACTGTTGTGAAATGCAGTAGTACATTTCCTAGTACAACTTTAAGCCATAAGAACAGCCACAAACACAGTGGACACATATCTCTTGTTAGCTGTATATAAGTATATATAGTCTATCTGTATATGTACATTGCATTATTCCAAATGGTATAGTATAACAGTGAACGTGAAGCCTTTTGCGAATCTCAATTTTATTTTCACTTTCACTCTCCTGTATATAAAACGGATATAGTATTTATAACAAGTACATATTCAGTTATGTACTACTATATGTTTTATAATATTATTTCCCTTTATATTTCGTTAGGACGCGTGAACAAGTTTCTATGGGGGAAAGAGGTTTCTGTAAAAGCATTTAGAGTATGAATGGATTTATCTTTAGCCTTACTTATGCTACCGAGTTGAAGCTACTGCCACTACACATAAGTATGCAAGTTGTATAATGCACAGTGCTATGTTACTGCTACACTTACACATATTACACCACCATAGTACATACCACATAGTAGTTTATTCTCCTGCGTACATATATTCATGGAGTAACAGAGTAGTACAGTAAGTAGTAGGAGTTGTGAAATGATCCCGAGTAGAAAAATGGTCAAAGTTTTTGGCAAGTTTCTCTTTTGGTACTTGGGTTAAAGTAAAGAGCCTTGTTCTGTGTATGAGTTTGTGTGTGAAAACATGAAAATGGCACTTGTGGTGGCGTGGCAGCAAAAGATTCTCATCGCTGATGTAATCGCCTCCATAAAAATCGAAATCGAGATAAAATAGACAACAAAATCTAGTCGACTGGCCCAAAGTATGTATTCTCATGTCACTCTCTGTAGAAATGATGGTCTCGTTCATCTGGTCATGCAGAGTAGTTGTACATTACACAAACATAATAGAAATAGCAAATACTACTACGTTGTTGTAATACTATCAGAAATATTTATAGATACTTGTTTGCAGAGAATGTGTATGAATATAATGTTATGTAGTACTTCAGTTGCTTTTATATTATGGACACTGAAAGCTGAAAGAGAGCGAGAGTGGTCTGATTCATTCATTCTTTTCTCCAGAGGTTGGAGCTTTCACTCTGGTAGTGCCATACTACGTTTTGTATGTGCGAAAGAGTAAGAAAACTGTTTTTGCAAAATGTAGTACAGCTGGTAATATTTTATATGCTATTGCCATATGGGGATTTGATGGGATAAAAATTACATCTGAAGGCAATTTACTTAGCTTATTTACGTTACTCGCGATTGCTTTTGTTGTGTGTACACTTACATATGATTACATTGTATATTAAATAATATTACGGGCTAACGCATACATGTGTACAATTCCCATGTGTTCTTATATGCGTGTTGTGTGTAAAAGTAGCAGAATAGTGTTAGTTATTAGTATTATATAGAGTGGGTGTTTTATGAGTATTGTTAAGACACAAGAGTTCGAGGAAATCCTGATACATAAATAGTCTTGAGAACAGATTCGCACAAAAACAAGCAGAAGAACCTATTCATAAGAAAAATATGTGCTGTGTGTCCAAGTTAATCGCGTTTGTGTTTCCTTATGTGTGTAGTGTGTGTGTCCACAAAGGAAATCGATATGCTATTTTTCTATATTTAATGTAAAGTGACGGCCCGTTTTATTCTGTGACAATAAAATAATACATGTTCTCTTATTTCACGCTCGTGCAAACAATTCTGTACTGTACGCAAATATATAGTCGGTATTAACATGTGGGTTCATGGGATTTCCTACAAGGGATATTTTTACAAGACAAATTGAAACAACTTTTCACTTCACACATAAAGATGAAAATGTGAAATATTCACGCGTGATTGAGAGGACACTGGTTGAGGTCTGAGGTGTCATTTTTAAACCAGACAGAACCATCCTTTCGTTTATGCAACAATTTTCCTGTCATTTTCTACAAAGATTTTTAAATTGGTTCCATTTGATTATTAAAATATCTTAATAATATTTTGTCTACATGTTAAAAGTGTAGATCTCTAGAACTTCTGTCCTGCCTTGCATCTGTGGTTTATCCGAATACAACCTAATTATGAGATTGTGAGATTAGGTATAACAATTAAATTCAATTTCAGTTGGTTTCATGATAAAAATTAATTGACCTGAATTAAATTATAACTACAACTGGAATTAATTTGTTCATGCATTTATAAACTATACACACATGGACACTCCCATATAGTAAATCATTTATTAGCCTGCATCTGATATTGATGCGTGCTAAAGTAATTTAAAAGTTTGTGAATTTCTTGGAAATTTACACTGCAGTACTAAACAAATAGTCTGCTTTAAAATAAACATGGATGCTTAACTAGGTTCTGTGAAAGTTTTC
The DNA here is from genome assembly GCA_019776165.1 of Pogonognathellus flavescens. NCBI lineage: Eukaryota > Metazoa > Arthropoda > Collembola > Entomobryomorpha > Tomoceridae > Pogonognathellus > Pogonognathellus flavescens. The sequence continues at coordinate 12,801 of JABASD010002001.1, forward strand.
AGTAAATACATTTATTTCTGAGAAAGTACAAAGTTTGTATATATTAAACCTACACATATGAGACCTTCACTATTTACACAAATCATCTCTAAACACCATGGCTTCATCAAATACAGCTGTATAATAATGAAGGATTCGCGTTTCTTTGCATAATTAAAGGTGACTGGAATTCATTAAATACCCCACGCAATAGATAATTTTGCCAAGTTGAACTAATTAGGTACAATCTAATGAAGTAATGACTTTAGGTTTGTCTCCTAATTATTAAATTCTTGCTAACAGACGCTTCGGGTGCCAAAAAACGATCATCATAGCAGTTTGCATTTACTTGTAAATTCGCAAAATTACACGAATATGAATTATATATGTGAATAGTTAGAAGTTACACCCTGCAGCGAGATATAGCGATCACTTTCTTGGAAATTGATTTTTTGCGTCCCTGTATGAGATTGTGACTTAATACAGCAAAAAAGCTGTTATTGTGAGAAAACGATTTAAAAGCACATCTCGCATGTTCTTCTAAATACGCGTTTTTAATGTACCTACTACTATAAGAGTGTAGACGTTGGAGAGTTGTTCAGATTTATTTGATTCAGTAGTGCCCCGCAACAATTTAATGTCTTTTGTGTTTCTAGTAGTAGTGGTACTAATGCACAACTGTTTGTTATTGTGCTCTTTATTGTCAATCTACGGTGGAATGCCATTAGTTCGTATGTAGCTACATTACAATCGTTCTTTGGTATCTCTTCGTGTATCGACTCACATAAAAAGCATTAGGGCAATAAATTTATACAGCACTGCATGTCACTTTGAATAAAAACAATGCATATCTCGGTAGGTATCTACTATACGCTATATCATATAGTGGAAGAGTATGGTAATGTACTTAATGGTATGGTTCAGTTGGGATTGGGACTTGAGAGAGACTCGACTCAACTCAGGTATGTTGTTCATGGAGGTAATGTGAGTAGCTAATGCTACTTGCTGTGTGACCGAGTTTGTGTTGTTGTTACAGTAGCCGTTATTTCCTCATGTCACATTTTGTGAAAGTATGTCGATATATTTCTATTGTAGATTTTTGCTTGCCTCCCATCTCCCATGTCACTCTAAACGACAACACGCACGCTACTTCAAATGCACTTTGGTCTGCTACATTGACGAAAGTCTGGCTAAATCATACACTAGTCGCTTAAACAGCAGTGCCTTAATACAATTTTATCGACTTTCACATTTCACTTTCACAATCACCTGCAAAAGCAAACGAAATGGTAGAAATTCTAAAAGAAACTTTAAACAAAACTAGAAAAGGATTTCATGCTTGGATTATTGAACTTGTCGTGCATACTGCGTATTTAGTAACTCTTGTGTGTTTTAAGGAAAATTGCAAAATGTTTGCTTAAAGTTCCTTTTTAGTCGTTAATAAGTTTTGAAACGTTTAGTTAGGAAATATTGTGTTATTTTTTATTTAAGTAGGTAATCAATACTGTTTTTGTGTTTTAGGATTTATTGTATGAGCAAAGTTTCGCTAAAATACATTTTGGTTGGTCTTTGACCTTTTTTCTGGCCATAAAATGCATTTTTTACTTCAGGCTTCATGACGCATTGCATCGTACCATAATAATAATATTACTTTCATCTGCTTCATTAACTACAGTATAGTTTATGAACATGTGCAACAAATCAGCTCACCAGTTTCAGCAACAACATTATGTAACGTACTTTGGTACTTGAATATTTCTTACTAAGCTACCTACTACCATTCGTTTTTGGTATTTTGTGTAGTAATGTTGTAAGTAACTCTTTGAGTAGGTACTCAATATTGTAATATAAAACAGTGCCATAAACTTGAATGGAAATGTTATCGAAGGAGTAGAGTTGAAATAGAGAAAACGTGAGATAGAGTTTAGTTGAGAATTACAGTGTGTAGTAGCTTAGCTATATAGTAGACATACAATATTTGTAGAATGTGCACTATGCGACCTAAAGGTTTTGTAAAACCGATACTGTATTCTTACACGTGGATGGAAAAAGTAACTATACATTGTCTAAAAGCAGTTTACTAGTAACAGGCAGTTGTAACAGTGGATTATAATAAAAATGCTTCAAGAACGTAGTAAAGGGCCGTCAAATGCATTTAGTAAGTAGGCAGTGAAACTGAAACCAGAATGGACATTGTATAAGTCAGTCGGTCGATATTTAATGAAGTAGGTACTGGCACTACTCCGCTCTGTGTAAAACTTGGTACAAAAAGAAAGACTGTGTATAGTTGTGAAATGTAATACGGAAGAAAACACAGGAGCTACTTGAACAAATTTGGAAAGCCAAATTCGTATAGATACATGATACATGTTTGGTCCATGTCCCGTGATGTACTTTGAAGGGAAAGTAAAAAAATCAGTAAAGCACTTGGATTATGAAAAAGTCGTGCAGAGCGCAAAGAGAAAAGGAAGTCGTAAGTGTCTCATGTAATTTTGCTTTTTATACGTGTTTTACTTTTCGTGTACATGACATGAACTTCGCAACATCTTGTTTTCCTGTCTGTCCTAGCTAGAATTTGTTTTGTACTACAATCAGCACCTTACTGCATGTTTTGTATCTAGTGGAACTTGGAATTCTTTCAGAGAATACTAATAGTACATTACTAGGTATGTGGACTTGTTTGTAGTCGCGAAGTCTCTTCTTCCGATAGAAAAGTTGTAAAATGTTATATTATTGCAAAAAATCTTAGTAATACGGTAGGTAACTAAAAAATGACAATTTTTCTAGTAATGACGACTTCTTTGGTAATTTCTCGGCTACGTAAAATCATTAAAATTAGTTAATAATAGGTATTGTGTCGTAATGTTCGTGGTTGTAAAATTCTATAAACATTGGAAATTGATAAAAGATAAGGTGTTTCCACATGTAGTACATGTCTGATAGGACCACTCTTATATGAACTCAGTATCATTTTTGAAATCGAATGTAAAACTTTTAAAGTATGGTTTAATGAGTGTTTAATGATTATACTTCATTTATGAGTGCAATGGGAGTTACAACTTATGACTTTGCGATAGTAGCCGGTAGATAGTGGATGAACTGTATTATTTCATAGTACTCACATTTTTTGGTATAAAAATAATTAAAATTAACATGGCAATTGAAGGATAAGGTTTACGATCTTTGATTTGGTTGTCGATTACATGTATATGAACATCGTAGTATACATCAACCTTTATACTTATATATATGGAAGAATGTTTCAATTTCATGCTCAAAGGATTAATGAAAAGTCGCAAAGAAGTGATCAAAGATGTGTGCGTTTGTGTTCGAATTTTTTGTGGTGTCTATCTGCGCAAAATCTTTTTGTAGATTCACTAAGGAAATTCCTAAGCGAATGTAGGCCACAATAATTGCGTATCAGATAGCGGTTGAAACATTTGTGCACACTCCAGTATCCCTTTAGTGCATTATTAAAGCAGCAAGACATATATATGTATATGTTAGAGCAACGAAATCCAGTCACCGGTGCAAAGACAGAATTTCTATGGTCAATGATTAAACTTTTTCTGTCCCTCTTCACATGTTCCTTTCATGTATTTCTTTAATGGAAGAGTTGCTTAGAACTTTTTCCAATCCAGAGACTGAAATAAACGTAAGTATCATTTTATTGACAGATTAACTCATCTTGGATTAAGTAGCTATTTTATTTACTATAATTGTGCGCGTATTATGGAACATTTTTTTGTTCATATTATTAAATATTCCCACACAAGATAATAAAATATCAAAGTAAAGTCTATTCTATACTAATATCAGTTAATTTATTATGCATTATAATATTCAAGGAAAAGTACGTCGTTTTTTGTAAAAATGGTCGTATACGGATTGTTTTAAAAGATTCAATGTTTCATTTTAACCTTCTGAGCCTACCCTTATCCAAGCTCTAGAATGATTTGTTTAGTTTTTGCTTTATTTGATACATATTATTTGACTAAGTGTAGATAAACAAAAAAACAGATCAAAAAGTTTGTATAAATTGCATTTTGGTTGAACTTCGATCTCAGACTGAATAGAGGAGTCTCTTCTATTCATTCATAAAAGAGGACACTTACTCTGTCTAAAAGTAAACTTTCCTAGACTTTTATGCATGCATGAGATTGAAAAGAAAAGTATGGGTTTAGGGCATTGAAAAGAAAGAAAGCAAAGAGAATCTATCCATTTCTGTCATAACGTATCCAATTGCAATGTAACTGAACGCGGAACAATCATTGTAGTGTCAATACTGAAAGAGAATTGCAATAAGGAGAAAATAAGACTGGAGAGAAAGAACGGAACTGCATTTGTACGTGTTTACTTATGGTAATACCATACGTACGTCTTGATAATATTTATTTAACTTAAAAGTAACCATTATTGTTAGATCTTGCCTTGTGCCTAGCCCAATATAATATGCACAGTAAAACCATGATTGGTGTATTTAATTTTGCCAACTTTGCACTGCATAGTTTTCACAGTCACGTAAAACTTAAATGAGTCTATGATGTGGAATTAATGAAGAACAATGTAATCGAAAGGTTAACAAACCAAGATAAACTTATTGAGAGCAAATGACTAAAAGCATTTACATTTTACAAGCCCACGTACTTTTAGTACCTGCACAAATGAATGTGTTTCTTTCTTTTCCCTTGATTACAATTCAGTAGTTTTAAGTGTCGTTTCAAATGAGAGGGTTATTAAAAATTTATTTTAACGATGCATGTCTGTTAACATGCCAAAGTTAAATTGAGAAACAGTTTTTCGAATACCTATTCATTTCAAGTTAGATAATAGTATTATGTGTAGCATGAAAATGAAAAGCATACAGCTTAATATGCAATTTTACATGCCTCTACTTTTAAATACTATTATTAGTCTATTGCTGTGGGCGATAAAACTTTGGTAAACAGTTTCAAGGTGACGTCAAAAGATAGAACTGATAACTTCGAATATGTACACCTATGTGAACTAGTTACATTGAAAACATCAGTTGGAAAACCCACATCAGGAGTATTCATCCAAATAAGTCATCATGACAGTGATATTTACTAAGTGGGTTCTTTTTTCTGGCAGTAAACACATCAGGTATACAGTATACAGATACTTGCCTGTGTTTCCTATAACGTTGCACTCTGGAAAATATTTCTAGACAATTGTTTACTTCAAAAGGTTTAATACGCCCTCCCTTATTTGAAGCGAAGTAAGTGGGCGAACTTCACAGTTCGTAATTTCCAATGATATTTAATGTATTTGACATCTTGCGTGGTACATCTCGTTTCATTTCAAGCAAACAAGAACAGTAGGACACTATAATATAGTGTCCTACTATGTGTACTCCTACTGTAGGAGTACACATATTATACTACTATCGCGTTGCAGACAATGTCAGAGGTCATGGTTAAAGCATTTTCGCTTTATTCGCTTAACGCTTGGAAAAATAATCATTGGCAATTTTATATCATCAACCGGAGTGGATAGGCAACACATCTATCTATGTTAGCTTCAACAGTATGTTTTTACTAAAGCATGAAAATTTGCCTGAAGACGTCAATCCTCATTTCGGTTTGTTTAATTTTCGATACTCAAGAATTTTAAATATAGAAAATCCATATTCGGTGCTTACTGCTTACTTAATTTTCTACTTGAACGCATGTGCCAAATTATTAGGAATATTTTCATTAAATATGCTTAAGCAGCCATGATTGAAAGGTTCTTCAATCTAGGATGAAAAATCCGGTGATTGTTATTACCTTACCATCTTGATGGAAAAACTACTTGATACTCGAGTTGGAAAACCCCGTAAGCTTTACCAATACCATTTACTTAACTATATAAAGGCGTTCCTAGTCCTATCTTAGAATATTGTACAAAATACTGATACAACTAACTCAGATTTGAGTAAAAATGATTTTTATTAAAATGTCTCAAGACCAGTTTTACAAACTTGGAGCAATTTTACGGGAAGGAATAACTAATGTTGTATTAAATGCAGATGGAAAATGTTACTCTCGTAGAACTTGTACTTTGTAGGCAATTTATTTTACTGTCCAAGTAAAGAAAATGTAACTTTTGGGGAAAGCATCTGAGCTTATTTTAAGCTCAGAGTAAAATGATTAAGAAACTTTAATGATGTTTTAAAGCAAAAAATGAAATAGCCGTAAGCCCCTCGTTCTCAAGAAGAACAGTTTTCCACCATGCATTGCTTCCGTCTTGTTACAACTGTAGTAGTGGTGGTAGTCGAATGAAAATTGGGAAACTCATTCACAGTGATTAATCCATCCATAGAAGAGAAAGAAGCTTTTAAGACGATTTAAGTAAACTTCTATGAATACGAAGATGCACTTGCATGCACAGAGAAGATATTCTCGTCTCATGCTACATCATGCACTAACGCACAACCATACTGTAAATCTCTATGAATGCTCCACTCAAACTTACACTGTAGTGCTTTCTAGTATTTATCTGTGGATATAATATGCCTTCGTATAACATCTGCCATTTGCGAGAGCAAATTTCTAGGGGTACAACTTGAGTTAGAGTTTTGAGCAGTCATTGTTTTCGTTATATGCGGTTTTAACTTTTCAGAGACCCAACAAACTAATGAGAGCTTTCAAACTGCTGTAAGTCTAAACGAAACTTGTGTACACTTATCTATGTACACAATCTCAAGTTGCCGTTTAATCCATAATCTTCTTAGTAAGGAATTGACGAATTCTTCTAGGTAATTCTACGATTTAACTTCAAGTTTTCAAGTCATTCCTTTCATTATCAGTGTATCAACCATAAACCATGTAAAAATACGCTAAGCTGTTAGGTACACAAAAATAATCACTGTTTTTATTTTCACATGAAATGCATCTAATGAATAATATATTGTCCATGTTTTAACAAGTATTTGTGCACATAACTGTGATAAAAAATTTCAGGATGCTTAGAGTTACTTTGGCATTTATCAAGATTGTGAATATTTTTTACAGATTTATTAGGTGTGTAATTAAAATTTATATAATTAGAAAAATAATTTTGTAACATAACTTTAGATCTCATTAGTTCGTGTATGAGTAAAATTTGATGAAAATAAAAATGCAAAATTCACCTAAATCGTAACTTCATGAATCGCCTGCACACTTAATTGTACAAATGGAATTGCCACACAATTAGGCCTTTCTTTATTATCATTTTAGTATTTACTGTACTCCCTATACTTTACTTAAGTATGTAGTGTAAACGTTCACAAATGTGAAGGTACGTTATATACTACACGTAAAATAGACACTCATTTATTAGAAGGGCAAGTTAATACGCGCATTGCAATTTGCAATATGGGGAACAGAGTTGAAGGTTAACCTGTTTTGCATAAAAGATGAGGAATAAGTATGGAATTACACATTGGGAACATCAATCAATCAGATGTACATCAAGTAATCGGTTTTTCAGCAGAAAAGATTTTGCATATTTATACATCGCACATGCAAGGAGGCCATCCTTAATACTCCTTTATGGTAGTACCTTTTGTAATTAAGAAAGTTATTTTTAAGCAAACAGACCAATGAACTCGAAGCGTCTCTAAGTGTGTTGTGTCTCCAGCCGTGATAGTTTGTGGCATATCGTTAGAGTTGATTGTATTGAATGCATTATGAGCAAAGCCGCGTCGTAACATATCCCGTCTGCTACTTACTCGAGAAATAGAGAAAAGCCGAAGCCCGTAAAAATTAAAGTAATGTTGGTAATTCCATTTGCGTTGGAATTGGAGTGACGTGAGTAGTGCCATTTCCTTCGTCTTTTACTTTGACTGGAAATATTAGTAGAAGAAGCTTTCTCTTAACGATCTAATCAGATTACCTACCTCATTCCTTCACACTGCTCTTCCACTTCTACTCTGCCTAGAAAAGAAGAGCTGGTTCATTTCCACAAGAAATTCCCAAGGAAGTCTCTCTACCAAAGCCAAAGTATAGAACGTCTACGACGACGACGACGATGAAAGTCTGATCTTGACTCAGTGAACTGAGTTTTGAAGGAAGATGAACCGCACACAGGGAGGAAGACAACTTGCTAATTTCTAATTTGCCCATCTCCGAATTTCCATCACATCCCATCCATCCAATGTCTCATCGCCACATCAAATCTGCAATCACATCTGCCTCAATGTGTCATTTGAGAAACGAAAGAAGCCAAACTGTTTCCTAAAGGCAAGGAAAGACAGGCATTGCAAGCAGACGCACACAAAATTCGCATCGAAGACTTCTTCTTTACTTTTTGACTTTCTTTCTAAATCCCGTTTACTTTACCCGGTCGTGTATAATGTATGAATGTAGTAGTATGTTAGTAGTAATAGTAGTAGTAGGTACTTGGAAGAATGAGTCCCGTCCTCGTCTACTCACTTAGTGAATTTCTTTTATTTTCTCTCTTGTCTGTCCTCTCAAAAGTCATCATCTCTTTTTCTTCTCTCTTTTCTTCTTTCTTTCTTCTCATCCTTTCTTTCAATTGCGGAATTCTGTCTGCTGTGTACAATGCTCAGTTCTTTTATCTACAAATGCCACTCTTTTCCCAATGACGACGTTTCGACTCGTTTGCTTTCTCTACCTCTACGTCGAATTTCTGAGCATTAAATTCTCTATCTAAACTACTTCATATGTTATATGTGCACTCACAGTGCAATCCTAAGTAATATAACGTAACTAACACACACAGAGCACACATAGTACACATAGTACACATACAAAACACATACCCAGCCGTTTGCGTTCAACAATGTACCTACATATAAGCACTAAGATGTGTTTATATAGCAGCCAGAGATATAAAAGCGTGAGCATAATTTCCTTTTCTGGCTCCTTAACTCCCACAATCTCTTTCCCCTCCATTTCTCTCCCTTATCAGTGACAATGTTCACAAAATGTTCAATCTTCTTTGGGAAATTTGTCGGTAGCGTCTTTAGCACTTGAGCCCGTTGCAGTTTTCTCAACCTTGAACATTTAAACTCGGGCTCAGGGGAATATTCCACCATTATTCCGTACCTACTTACCTACATACAGATAAACACACGGAATCAGCAAAAACCTTTCACGTATTTACTCCCAGTCAGGAACAGCGTAATTCATCCGGTTCACATAAAACCGAGATATAATTTTTTTCGGAAAAACTTTTCTATCGCTCTCCCCTATTGATATTCAGAAAGTAAATCCCGACTTGGTAATAAGATAATCTTTATACTTACCTCTATATAAAATAATATATTTCATATTATGTAATATATACTTTAATAAATTTCCTAGACTGCAGACTGAGCTGTTACTAAATATGATGAAATAAAGAAGTAACCTGTGCTAATTGTAACGAACCTTCATGGCTTGAGCAATTGTACAGTCTTATCTATACTATACTAAAGTGTATGATGGTGCTGCAATCTAAAACACACATAGAATAGTAAAGTGTACATTTTTATGCATTATTATGTGGGTAGTATTTAGGTATATAAATCTCTCTTCGTTGTTTCATCACATTTACTTTTCACTTTACATTACACTTTATAACACAGCGGTCCTCTCAAGTTTCCGGCGTGTCAATGTCAATACTATACCAGTATAAATTTAATTACTAACTGGGGGTACTTAGTAAATGAAACTGCACATATTTTAATGAAAAAGCATGCAATGCAAAGTACAATATGTGGGTAGGTTAGGTAGGTATGATTAAAGGAGAGCAAATTATGTAGCAAGTAGTTGTCAGAGAAGTTGAAGCCGTCATTTGTTATTTATGGAAACGAATGCACATTCTGTCGAAATGCAGCGGGAATGAAATGGAAAATAATTCCGTCAAAGGGTTAAACTAAACATTTTGCATGCTGCATAACTCTTCACCCACTCAAACTCTCCGAACTTGTAACTCAAGAGAAATGAAACAGATATAATATTATTTAATATTATTGCGTGTAGCAGTCTATTACTTCTTCCCTGCTTTCCTATGTAATATATTATATAGTAATAAGCAAGAAGTGCTAAAATAAGAGCAGGACTACTAAAAGCGATAGATTTCCTTTCTATACACTCGTCTTTCGCATTTGTGTGTATATTTTACGATATGATAGAGATAATGGGGGCAGGTTGCGTCCGTACCTTTGTGTTATGTAGGTGATGCATCATTCGAGAGAGGCTGATGCTCGCCTCCTGCCACAACCTCCTAACCAAATTTCTAATTAAGATACAACTTGAGTAATGACTCTGGAACGCTTTCACATCTTCTAGAAGTATTTCACGTGTAGTAATAGTAGTAGTAGTAATAGTAAATTACACTGTGTGAAAAGACAAGGCAGGCAGAAGGAGCTGAGACTCCAATTTGACTTGAGTTTTAGCTATGGAATATTATAGCAGTATGTAATTAATAACGTTCGTTAACACTAAATGCTTCCCTTTCTCTCTTCTTAAATTATGCAACTCTCTGATGGAATATGGAACTGTACTTTGTGTCGTATATATTGTAATATGACTTGTGTACTTATTATTACCACATATACCTACTATCTTCTCGAAGTCTCATTTTATTCAGAGGAGATGAGAGCACAGACGTTATTCATACTCCAGTTACACTTACATCTTATCTACGCACTTAATTCTCCGGTAAAATTTCTTATCTCTATAAGCGCTACAGTTCAGTATCCAATTCCAATGTCAATATTTTACATACAGTAATATCCTTGCCAATATATTATACCAATATAAATTGCTGTGGGCTGTGTCTCGACTATTACTCTTGTTATATCTGTAAGTTATATTGATATCTAAGGCTTGTTAGTAATATTAAACCTTATATAGTTACTTAAACTACTTTTGTAATATTCTGCTGTTGCTACTCACGAGAAGAATTCAGCTGCGAGCATTCTGGGATTATTTATTATCTGAGGAATTCGTCTATCGTATCTCGACTTGGGGTGGTTACTGAATAAGGAATTTTTCTTGGCATATATATTGATAATTTATTACAGAATATTTGAATAATTTCATCAATCCTAGCATATAGATTTGTTAAAGATTAGGGTTTACGGGTTGGCCGAGTGTTTTGGGGTATAATTTAAGATTCCACCGATTTCCGGTTAGCTTTTAGACTTAAGGCTGTGTTGAAATGGTTTGTATCATGTAATGGATAATGTCGTAATAGATTTAGATTTTTAGCTTTGGTTCTGTTGCTCTATTTTTAAATACGGTGGTAAGTATAATAAATAGAAAGGAGAAAGTAGAGTTTAACTGATGAGAGTCGTCCCTTGTGATACATAAAAAAGTTTACGCATCAGTAGGTTCTTATACGTATTTATGTAGCAATATTAATACGTACTTTGGGCTTAAGTTGGAATATTAATGAAAGTAAAGCACAGCCATAATATAAAACAAGCTGCTTAGATTTATAGTTATAGAAAAGCTGATAGAACTTTGCTTATAGTATTGTACTAGTGCACTAGCACAGATTTGGTTTTTATTTATCTGCTATCTTGAGATAATGTTTACTCAGCCCAAATATCCAGTTGAGTAATAAATTGTTTTATATGGTACCATGGTGGATCGTGGTTCATTAGGTTTTCTTGAGATTTGCTTGGTATAAGGTAGGAGTGTTAGGTACGGTAAGACCATACAGTAGACGCGTCAACTGTTTTTGGTTTCCATGAAATAAATCCTAAACAACTGGAGATGCAAATATTTTCGAGGGCGAGAAGCAAAACAAATGTTTTCCTTCCTGTCATTACTTTACACTGCTACCTCTCTATCTTGAGCTGCAGCTTCCACAAAATGAAAAGGAAAAGTACCTGCCTCCGACGTGTCTATATTATGAATATACTTATCTAATACATACAACATAGGTAGTTAAAACTATTTATGTACACAGTTACGGCTAATATATTGTAAGAATCCAATTTAATAGGCCAAACTTGCGGCAATAAGGATAAATACATACCTGCATGAAAGATATACGATACACCCGATGCAGTCTAGCGCTTTTCGAATCCCAAAAAGCAAACAAATTCAAATTCCTATGATACGCTAACGACTAACGCATGGCATAGTAAACTAACTATAAAACATGCACACAACCCATTTACAAAAATTTTCCCCTGTATAAAAAATATTATCTAATTACACAGTGCAGTTTAATTTATAGATGCAAAGAGTTTTACCTATGTGAAAATGCCAGATAAGGAAGATATACATATACTCGGAATAGGGAAGCTAAACTTACATGTTTGATTTATTAACAGAAAGAATTTTCATACAAGGTGTATTAAACAAAATATTTATAAACAATTGCAATTACCTGTTCAAACAATGATATAAATTTGAAATCTGTAAGGTTTAAAGTATGTAGTAATAGAGTAAAAATCGATAAAATTATTGCAAGGTCCTATGTTAAATTTTTAAAGTGCAAGCGTCTTAGTTAGAAATGTTCATCTTGTATATGTATGCGAAACTGCATGTGGTTCATTCGGAGGATGTCATCTGATAGCTCATAAGAACCCTAATTAACGACGAAAGCCGACTACGAGTACTTTTACATGATATTGCTGGAGTTGTTGACATGATGACACTGCATGCGCAAGCAGAGCAGAACCTCTACCAAAGTACACTTTAGTACTTCCTCTAGAGTAAGATCATATCATAAGACGAAGACTGACACAGGAGCTCCTAGACCATCTCACAGCTTATTGTCTCAAGTAAAGAAAAGTCTTGCATTATTTTCTGACTATGACTGAGCGAGTGAGTAGTGAAGGAAGATGAAAGTTGCGACACAACTCCAGAGAGTCACCACAGACAAAGTACATTACAGATATCTGCACTTTGCCATTCGTTAGTGTTCGTCTTGAGTACTGGAGACTTGTAGTCTACTGTGTGTGAAACGTTCCGCTATTACTCCTTGTACGATAATGAACGCTTGCTCGGTTTCCTTTCTCTTGTGTGTGTCCGTGTGGTGATATAACACACACACACAGAACGGCCACGTGTTTTAATGTAATGACAAAATTTATCTTAAAACTCATCTGCTGCTTGCCTCAGTCTTCTTCCTTCTTCTGATTATACTCGATGTACACTTTACAGCTTCGTCCTTCTTCGTCATGCTTTTACTTTAACGTGGTATTATACCAACCATTATACATTGCTTTTGCACTCTGTATCCCCTTTTCATTTCTCAACACTGTAGATACGCTCCGTTGAACTCAAACTCTCAAACCAGACGAATATTACGACTTGTATATACCTTGTGTCATATACTGTGTGCTTTATACACTTAGGGCAAATAGTACCAGAAAGGAGAAGAAACGCATCCTTGCAGCAAGTGTATAAGAGGAACCACTTAAAATTACTATTACTATGTGTACATCTGTATGTATAGATATCTTATATGAAATGAACTGCATAAAGCTTTTACTCTCTCTCCGCCAAAGTTACGTAAATGTTAAGTAAACCATTTTAGCAAAGCTTAACTTAACAGTCGGCAATGCACGGGAAGAGATCTTTATGTACAAATCCTCCACCACCACTCCACCAAAAGATATCCAAGAGAGAAAGCAAAGATTACTAAATACTCCTAGTGCCATCCAATATAACACAGACAGAAGGGATCTTTATTAGTCACGATTATTTTAGTATCTTGAGAGCATGGTGGGATTTTATACATACAGTAGAAGCCGTGTAGAGTGTAGGTATGGTTAAATTCACAATTTGCGAACGTCCATTTGTATACAGTGCGTATTATTAGTGCTTGAGTGGTATATGGTATACTAATACTTATAAAAGGACAAGGCGAGCGTAATCATTGTCTTGATTACTAAAATGTGGTTTTCATGTCGTCTCCACTGATAAAACAAGTGAAGTAAGTATCCCATTGAGGAAAGTAATGTAAGTAGCTTGTAGCTACGCAGCATTACGCACGAATTCTAAGAAGGACCAACCGAAATTGCTCTAAATTAATGAAAATGTTGACCGAAATGAGAAGAGACACTTCAAATGACAATCAGAATGCTTACTTCGTGTAAAATAACACCATCAGTTCCAACTATCCAAATCAACACAGCAGTTTAATACTCAGCCATTTATATTTATATGTTGCTTGACTGTCTCTCTCTCCTTCTGTCTATCTGTCATTTCCTCTATCCCTCCTGTCTTCTGTCAAGACTCGAAATATAATCTTGAAATGAGCTGCTGCTGTTTATTGCAGGGTGTGATGATGAAAAACAGATTTATATAGAGACAAACCCTTTACTCGTATTCTATTATTACAATTCTACACTTCAGTAACTTGGCTCTTGCTTGGCAAAATATTGTAGTATTTGTGTGTGTACGCATTTATTGTTATCTCTCACTATTCACTTACATTGGTATTAATAAATCCTAAACTATACAACAATCTCACTATTGTGTAGGTCCATACGTATTATCTTTCAATGCTGGAGTTTTCCAAGGTTGCATTATTGTGTTGTGCGTGCAAGTGTATAGTTGTGTAATTTAATGTGCGTATACACGCCTCTCCCCTTTGCTATAGTTGAAAGTTAGGAAAGGGTTTTAATGCATAAAGGGACACTGCTGCTGCTAGTACCAACATTGAAATTGTGTGTAAATAGTTCTGTTATGCGAAATTCAAATGGGTCTGTGATATTAGTTTGTATGCCGAAGGATATCATAACGTTATCAAGTTTCTCGGTAAAGGAAAGGCGGAAGGACGTTACCGCAGCTATTTCTACACCCACCCGTCAAGCCATTTTCTAATCTTGCGAATCATCTTCAAATAGAACTACTAACACTACTACCACCACCATGCCTTCTGATTTCACTGCATTATTAGAACTTAACACAGAGATACTAGAACCAGAGTGGCAGTTTACCAGTCGTTATCAAGTTTCTCTACATATAATGCATAGTATACCTCATATATAGGTATATGCATAGTATGTTGGTTTACATTGCACTTCTATATACGGATCACTTGTTATGTTTAATGTTTCTCCACTGCTGGCAGTATCTGTAAGTATACAGAGTGCTTTTACACGTTGTAGTACACTCTCACACATTACTATTATATCTTTATCCATGACATTAGCATACTAATGCGAATATTTAATAATAGCAAGAAGCAAGCAACTTTGTTCTGCCTGTGTGTGTAAAAGAGTCATTTGAGTCTGACTTGCAGTGGTTTGTGTTTGAACGTCGTGTCTGTCTGTTCTTGCTTGGCCTATTATGATTTGATTACATCATGCGATCATTTTAACATCAAATGGTTATCGTCTATGTATATATGACATGTATATGGATCCTGTGTAACTAAACTCGTCGTTGAATCCATAATTTCTATAAAGCAGCAGTGGTTGTAGCAGAATGACAATCGTGAAATCAATGAGCATTAAATAGTTACAGTATCATTACCAGTTACATTACATTGGCGTGCCTTGATTTCACGTTCTACTTCATAAGTCAACACAGAGGGTGGTATTTTGGCTAAACTGTACTATAGGAGGAGAAAGTCTTGTTATTACTGTGTAGGTACGTTATTACTAATAGTAAAGTGTACACAAGAAACAATTATTATTTATACTGTAAGCCTGGATAGCACAAACTCAATAAAATCCGTTATCTTTAAACGTTAAAGTGTTATTAAGGCGATCAACATTGGTTAAAGTGTTGGTGGAGAATGAGAGCTTAGATTTTTAAAAGGTTTCTTTGCCCTGAAGTGAATTCATTAGTAATGAGCAAATTGCGATGGCTATGCGATGTAGGTAGGTAAACTACTAACGAGAGTCTAAATGTAAAGAAATAAATATTTATAGGATTTTAAGGATCGGTTTTGTATGCAAAATTGAATAAATTTATGGCAAATTGAGTAATAATGAGTAAAAAGGAGTCCTTCCGTAGTCGTGAGACTGTAGGATATGGAATGCTCCAAAAGGATTGGATTGGAGTAAACGCAGTGTTAGGTTTAGGTTGCAAATTTTTTGTACCCGAAGTTTTGTGTTTATACGATGCATTTGTTACGAAAGTTTAGTTATGACGGCTGTTCCACTTATTTCTACCTTGCTGTCATCTCCAATATCACGAACAAGAGGTACAAGGCAAAGCAGCAATTTTTGACACGTAAATAAATTACCATTATTTCAAAAACAATATTATATAACATTTCACATGACATCTCATTATTTTTTCGCGTCCTTCGTATACCTACCTTGTGTCTCAGGGGGATTTCACATGAATCTCTATGTATTATGATCATATGTAAATCGATCCTTTATAGAAGAGCATGTAATTGTTTTCTAAAATGTAGTAGATGCTGGCAAAGGATGTAAATGATGATTATGCGACAGAAATTGTAATGTGGCACTTTATTATTTTCAACCTACATATATACCTCTGTTACAAAGCAAATGGGAAACCTTTCGTGAATTATTTTTCCATTACGAGTAAAATGTTCGCAAAGGAATAGTAGAAAGACTCACAATCAGAGAGAGCAATTGGATGTGCTTTTAGTAAGTAGGTATACGACTATGCATTATTTTATTACAGAATATTATTTACATATTATTGGGTTGCAGTCAGATGCGTTTGGAATGTTTCTTTTGTTCGTTAAAGTGCAAAATTATGTTTCAATGTCTGAATGGGTGCTCTACAGACCTACATATTACAGAGAAAGGAATCGAAGCATAAAATGAAAATGGCAATACTTATACTGATATTCCTTTCACGTAACTCTATCCTTTCCTTTTCCTGCAAAAATAATGACGAGCAAATGGGCAACACAATAACGTACATTTGAAAATAAATTGAAATATAATGCACACATTTGTAATGTAGAGTAGGACATAAAGAAAGCGGACATCGAGGGAGAGTCGAGAGCCAGTTGTATTACTTTTGTCGGGCTTAAAAATCGTATTGTACGAATGTGTTTCCGTTTTTCGCTGTTGTACAAATACATGAAAGACCTTTAGCTCACAGACCCAGTAAATGTACAAGCAAATTCTGTGAAAGTAAAACTCTTTGCTTCCGTTCATTTCATTGCAGTACTTAAGTCGTTGCTAAAGTAGCTCCACATTTTTGCTTATGCTACAAGATACTCTTACTACTCTTACTCTTACTACTTGTTAGTTCTTCAGCTACAGTTTCAGTTTACCTATGTAGTTATCTCCGTACAGTTACGGGCAAAAGAATCGGAGTATTGTGAAATGCTTCCTATGTTGTGAAGAAATCAAATAGGAATGAATAAATGTACCCGGAGGCTGAATTAACGTACGTCTAAAAATTCATTTTTCAGTTTCTTCTTTCTTCTTGGAAAAATTGAAGAAACCAATAATATTATGATTAAACTGGAAGAAAATATATTTATACGCTTTATTGGATTAATTTCTTTTTTATACATTTTGGTGTAAACCGGAAATATTATGAATACGAAGGTTTCTATTTCATTATTTCATGAAGGATAGTTATCCTGTTTCTGTATAGTGGTTTTGAAAATGCAGTTTTCGCTGTAGAAAACTATTGTGTGTGAATTTGCGAAGGTTTATGCAGGTTTTACTTCGAAAAGAACATAGGATCGATTTTAAAACTTTTGTGTCTCACTGTACTTTGGTCGTGGAGAAAGTGCAGAAAAAGCCAAATTGAAAGAGGAAAAATAAAATAAGCCAGCAGCATGCCTATGTTTATTTCTTACGCGTATTTTTAAACTTTTAGTATTTCACTGTGTATAATAACTTTGTGTCATCTTTCACACAGAGAAAGACAGTAGAAATACAGACGATGTATTTTATCTAACCTTACATCAACTAAAGCCATTGCTTGGCTTTTATCTGCATGTAAAGCTCTGTTTTCTCTGTCAGTTGTCTTATGTGTGTGTGCAATGTAAAAATACTGCGTTGCTATTCATCTTATCTCTTTCTTTCTCTTTCTCTCAGTGTGTCTTCAATAATAAGACTGAGTTACTACAGCAGGAATGCTGAATAAAAAGCTCATAAGGGTTCGAAAGACATTGTCATAACGGATGTTGGATATTGCATGGTGAATGGGGCATTATTCCTTGTTTTATGAATGGGGCTTTGGGTGAAATGGCACATAACGTAAAATAACGACATTGTGAGGATCAGATTGATGGATGTTGTCTTATCTCTTTCAGATTCGTCCTCACTCTTTCTCTGTCTTTCTAGACGCAATACAAATACAACACAAGGCAATAAATGAAAGCCGTATAGAAGTAAGAGTCATTGTGTTCTCCTAAAAAACTTAAATATTTCAATATCTCTCTCACACACATACAAAAACACAAAAAGATAAAAATCCTTGATGATTCACACGGCAAAAGCTAAAGAATACAATCTGACTTCAATTGTTCGTCTGCAGGGCTCTTGTTAGTTGTCACGCTTTGAATCGACTCAACACTCAAAGTCCTTATATGAATAGAAACTTTGTTTCGTGCACAAGTCAAAAAATAAAAGAAATAGAAATACGGCAGTCTACAAGCTAGAAAAAAGACATTAACGTTGTAATATCATCACCTTTATTTCTTTCTCTGTTGGTAAGTACCAAGGTTCAGAGCTATCCGGATAGTTGGATGGATGAAATGGACGAAATGAATTTCATCCACCTCAATTTCATCCGGATGAAATGGACAAAATTAAAAA